>SJYW01036342.1:20452-77839 GCA_006410735.1 Raphicerus campestris | reverse complement strand
GAGTTTCAGCTTCAGCATAAGTCCTTCCAAAGAAATCCCAGGGCTGATCTCCTCCAGAGTGGACTGGTTGTATCTCCTTGCAGTCCAAGGGACTCTCAAGAGTCTTCTCCAACACCACAGTTCAAAAGCATCAATTCTTCGGCGCTCAGCTTTCTTCACAGTCCAACTCTCACATCCATACATGACCACAGGAAAAACCATAGCCTTGACTAGATGGACCTTAGTCGGCAAAGTAATGTCTCTGCTTTTGAATATAATATCTAGGTTGATCATAACTTTTCTTCCAAGGAGTAAGCATCTTTTAATTTCATGGCTGCAATCACCATCTGCAGTGATTTTGGAGCCCCCCAAAATAAAGTCTGACACTGTTTCCAGTGTTTCTCCATCTATTTCCCATGAAGTGATGGGACTGGATGCCATGATCTTCATTTTCTGAATGTTGAGCTTTAAGCCAAGTTTTTCATTCTCCTCTTTCACTTTCATCAAGAGGCTTTTTAGCTCCTTTTCACTTTCTGCCATAAGGGTGGTGTCATCTGCATATCTGAGGTTATTGATATTTCTCCTGGCAATCTTGATTCCAGCTTGTGTTTCTTCCAGTCCAGCATTTCTCATGATGTACTCTGCATATAAGTTACCAGCTCAAAGTTTTAAAGTATATTAAACTTTGAATTTTAGCATTTTAATATTAAGAAACAATTACTTGTGTATGCCTTAAACAGTGCCGAACTAGACTATTGAGTTCTGAGCTATCTATTTCATTTGTGCACAAATGACAGAGCTATGTAGGCAAATGGGAAAAAAAAAAATGCTACAAAGGTTGAAACGTCTTAAGCAATGGGAACCTATAATTTTACTTAATTTTATGGACAACTGCTAAGCAGTGATATCTTATGGTGAAAGGTGTCGGATTTGTGATCTCTGAAAAAGAAGATTTAGCTTCAGGACCAGGGACCAGGCTTGACCACTCAAGAGCTTTCCTGTAGCAGAGTTTTATTAAAGTGAAAAAGGGGCAGAGAAAGCTTCTGACACAGACATCAGAAGGGGAACAGAGAGTGGCCCCCTGGCTAGTTTTAGCAAGGGAGCTATATACTTTCAAAATTGATTATTACAATAAATAAAAGGAATGTCTCAAGGTTGTAAAGATCTCACTAGACACTCTCACAATTTACATTTTAAAATGACAAGATTAGAACTAATAATAGAAAGATCTTACCAGACCCACTCCCATAATATATACATTTTAAGATAACAAGATTAGTCAGAAGATTTGCAAGAAGGAAAAACTGTCCTCAAGCAGGATACTTTGTTGTTATATGATCCTTAGCATAGACTTTAAGCTGAGTTGTTTTGCTGTGTAATCATCAGCTCTATATTTAAAGAAAAAAACCTTTTATGTGACTAAGACCAAGGAATGTAGAAAAAAGAAAAGTGTTTGTCCTTTCCTCCTCTTTGAGAATTCCAGACCCCTATCTTCTCCTTGAGAGCCCCAGACCCCTTTCTCTTCCTGGGGGACCCCGGATTTCTTATCATCCTGCCTGGGAATTGAATCTTCCATTGGGTAAATGCAAAACCACATTGACTAAGAGAGGGAATCCACCAGGGAATATGTTCATTTAAAACTCTCCTGAGAATCTTGGTTTCCACTGACAAATCCCATGGGACATCTGATCTCTATAAAATACAGCCTGAAAACTACTGTGCTAGAGGAAAGGAGGACAAGCTTTCTAAACATAGAGATGCTTGGGTTGAAATCCATGATCAATCACATTCTAACTACATTCTCATTTAGATTTATGAGCTTTTACTTTTTTATCTGCATAGTGGGAAAAACTATCCTTTTTTGTTAGGTCAATGAGGGAATTCAAAGTGATCTTCATGTAGTATAGAATTATTTTGAAAGATTTATATCTATTTTCTTCTCTGTGTTGTTCCACTCTCTGCTTTCACACAGGCTTTTTCTTTTTAGGTCTTTGTAATATTTACAGGCAGAAAGCACAAGTCGTTCAAAGTTAGTAATGTTGCTTCCTACTTTTTGCAAAAAAAAAAGAAAAAGAAAATATCTCTGCTGTGTTGAAGTTGAGGAAGAAAACAGTTATGTAGACTAGAGAAATATGGGAAGAGAAATTCCCAGTGGGTGGGAGAAGGTTAGTAAGAAGGACCCCAATGAGGCATAGCAATACCTTTAAATCACCCTGGTCTGAGAACCTGTGCTGTTTCAGAGTTTTATAACTGTGCTTTGCTGAACCTAAGGAATCATGAACTATGAGACAGAGATGTCATAACAGAAAAATGGGTGGTCAAAGAACCTTTAGCAGAAAGACTTCCTAACCCTTTGGATATGCATCAGAACCTGAGATCTTGGTCAAACTTGAGGTGGAAAGGAATTCCAGTTATAACTCTTACTGAGAATTTAGTCAACTACCTATGCTAGGCTCAAATCATTTAAATTGAATAAGATAAAATAAAGAAATACAATATGTCTGGTTCAGCTAAGCTTATAAACTGAGATTGGTAACCAGCATATACTTAAAACTCTTAGCTCAATGTCAGATTCATGCTGCTGCTGCTGCTGCTGCATCGCTTCAGTTGTGTCCAACTCTGTGCGACCCCAGAGACGGCAGCCCACCAGGCTTCCCCGTCCCTGAGATTTTCCAGGCAAGAACACTAGAGTGGGTTGCCATTTCCTTCTCCATAGGTGGCATTAAAAATGCTCATCAATTTAATCAAGGTTGTAAAATGTTGATACTAAGACAAAAGTTATTTCACTATAATTTTTAACACATATTTTGAACAAAACTGTGATCATTAAATACAATAAAATTAATAAAGTTGCTAAAGAAACATGCCTATTTACCTGCCAGTTTTTCAATTATGGCAGACGTTTATATCAAATATAAAGCCTGTACATTTACATCCTTCATATTTTATCAATGAATAAACAAATGCTGGATAGTTGAAAGGTTTTGCTCATTTATTTTAAAAATGCTTACTGATCATGTACAATGTACCAAGCACTATACCAGGCATTAAAAACCACAGTATTGGAAAAGACAATTTTGTAGCTGCCTTCATGAAACCTACATTTCAATGGGAGAATTAATTAGTGAGGAATCTGTTCAGCTACTAGTAGCAGGGGCTTGACTAAATTCACAAGGGCTTGTTACTTCACACAAAAGCAAAGGATTTAGGTAAACCAGAACTCACTTATATAGCTCTTTTATGCCATCTGCTTCTCCAGAGCACATGGCTTCTGTCCTCAAAATCACCTTACAATTCCTCATTGCTCTTTGAGCTCCGGCTAGCATGTCCATATTCCAGGGATATCAGAACAGTAGAAGAACAATAAGGACTCACTTTTGTGCAGAATCAGTTTTTTTTGTTGTTGTTGTTTGTTTTTAAGCAACTTTACCAGAAATTCAGCACCGCATTTTGCTAACATCTAATTGTTCATGGCCATAATTTGCTGCAAAACACACTGAAAATGGCCATGTAACAGGAGTGAAGCATCTACAAGCCAAGGAATGAAAAGATTTGCCGGCAAACACCAGAAGCTAAAAGAGGAAAGGGACAGTTCTCTACACCTANCTCAAAATCACCTTACAATTCCTCATTGCTCTTTGAGCTCCGGCTAGCATGTCCATATTCCAGGGATATCAGAACAGTAGAAGAACAATAAGGACTCACTTTTGTGCAGAATCAGTTTTTGTTGTTGTTGTTGTTGTTTGTTTTTAAGCAACTTTACCAGAAATTCAGCACCACATTTTGCTAACATCTAATTGTTCATGGCCATAATTTGCTGCAAAACACACTGAAAATGGCCATGTAACAGGAGTGATGCATCTACAAGCCAAGGAATGCAAAGAATTGCCGGCAAACACCAGAAGCTAAAAGAGGAAAGGGACAGTTCTCTACACCTAGAGCCATCATAGAAAGCACAATCTGTGCACATTTTAATTTCAGAGTTCTTGCCTCGAGAATTGTGAGACATTGCTTTAAGCCGCCCTGTTTGTGGTATTTTGTTACGGCAGCAATAGGAAACTGGTATAGCAAGTTATCTAACTTCTGCCTGACTTCATCTCTTTACTTGAGGAGCAGAAATGTTTTCATCTTGAAAGCTGGCTCCAACATCCCTAATTAAAAAAAAGNGTGCACATTTTAATTTCAGAGTTCTTGCCTCGAGAATTGTGAGACATTGCTTTAAGCCGCCCTGTTTGTGGTATTTTGTTATGGCAGCAATAGGAAACTGGTATAGCAAGTTATTTAACTTCTGCCTGACTTCATCTCTTTACTTGAGTAGCAGAAATGTTTTCATCTTGAAAGCTGGCTCCAACATCCCTAATTTAAAAAAAAATGTGTTAAATACTCTGGTTTAGTGGTTAAACTGATAAGCTTTAATGTAAGGCAAATCTTCATAAATTGTGGGAAAGGTTACATTTTCTCCAATATTTTGCATTCACACCTCCACATGACTGCCTTGAGGAGTCAGTCCATGGTTTTCTGGAATTTGGCATTAATTCCTGACCCTTGAGAGCCTACCAGCTGCTGCCATCTTTCATCCAACCCTCATCAAAACATTGAGGGAAGACAAAATTGTTTAGAGGAGCAATCCACACTGGAACTCAAGTGAATTACTCATTTTGTAAAACTTGAGATGACATCTTCAGAACTGGGTCCAGAATTTCCATTTTCTGAGTTCCACCCCTGGGCTTTTTAATTCCTTGTACTGATTCTCTTATGTGGGGTTTTCTAATGAGTAATTTATCTCATTCACTTAGACATTTACTGCCTTCCAAGGTTTCCAGAATGCAGTTAACTAGAGATGGGATTGTTCAGTTCAGTTCACTTCAGTCACTCAATTGTGTCTGACTCTTTGTGACCCCATGGACTGCAACAGGCCAGGCCTCCCTGTCTGTCACTAACTCCCAGAGTTTACTCAAACTCATGTACATTGAGTCGGTGATGCCATCCACTCTTCTCATCCTCTGTCATCCCCTTCTCCTCCCACCTTCAATCTTTCCCAGCATCAGGGTCTTTTCCAATGAGTCAGTTCTTCTCATCAGGTGGCCAAAGTATTGGAGTTTCAGCTTCAGTATCAGTCCTACCAATGAATGTTCAGGACCGATTTCCTTTAGGATTGACTGGTTGGATCTCCTTGCTGTCCAGGGGACTCTCAAGGGTCTTCTTCAATGCCACGGTTCAAAAGCATCAGTTCTACAGTGCTCAGCTTTCTTTATAGTCCAACTGTCACATCCACACATGACTATTGAAAAAAAACATAGCTTTGACTAGATGGACCTTTGTTGGTAAAGTAATGTCTCTACTCTTCAATATGCTGTCTAGGTTGGTCATAGCTTTTCTTCCAAGGAACAAACAACTTTTAATTTCATGGCTGCAGTCACCATCTGCAGTGATTTTGGAGCCCCCCAAAATAAAGTCTCTCACTGCTTCCATTGTTTCCCCACCTATTTGTCATGAAGTGATGGGGCCAGAAGCCATGATCTATTTTCTGAATGTTGAGTTTTAAGCCACTTTTTTCACTCACCTCTTTTATTTCATCAAAAGGCTCTTTAGTTTTTTGCTTTCTGCCATAAAGGTGGTGTCATCTGCATATCTGAGGTTATTGATATTTTTCCCAGCAACCTTGATTCCAGCTTGTGCTTCATCCACCCCAGCATTTCTCATGATGTACTCTGCATACAAGTAAAATAAGCAGGGTGACAATATACAATCTTGATGTATTCCTTTCCCAATTTGGATTCAGTATGTTGTTCTATGTCCAATTCTAACTGTTGCTTCCTGACCTCCATACAGGTTTCTCAGGAGGCAGGTCAGGTGATCTGGTATTCCCATCTCTTTAACTGCCTTCCAAGGTTTCCAGAATGCAGCTAGCTAGAGATGGGATTGAGTTACTGATTACATCTGGCTAATGTGTAGAACTGGGAAAGGTTATTTATTCATCTCAATCTACATTCTCTCCTAAGTTAGTTTTTTGAGGGGAGATTCTCCAAATTTATTCTGTTTCCAAAGGATTACAAATAAGGATGATAACTGAAAAGGAAATATGGAATCATATTAGCAGATATGTAATCTGTTCATGACACTCTTGAGATTAATCTTAATAACAGAATAATCTTAATCTTAATAAACTGATTAAACTAATCTTAATCACAGTTGTTGAACTTTGTTTAATATGACATATAGGCAATAAATGATTCGAATTTTAACTTTTCAGCCTAATTTTCCTATTATTTCCTCTGTGCTGTGTGTGTGCTGAATGGCGTTTGACCCTGCGACCCTATGGACTGTAGTGCACCAGTTTCCTCTGTCCATGGGATTTTTCAGGCAAGAATACTGGAGTGAGTTGCTATTTTCTCCTCCACAGGATCTTCCCAATTCAGGGATCAAATCCATATCTCCTCCATTGCAGGCAGTTTCTTTACCTGCTGATATCATTGGGGAAGCCACAAAGGCATCCTTAATTCTGTCTATGTAAAACTACTTGCAATCCCTAAATGTGCCATTCCCTTGTACTTCTCTGTGCCTTGAACATATTATCCCTCCTGTTTGAAATTTCATTTTTTCTTTTTGCTTCATTTGCTTAATCAAATTCTACTAACTTTGAAAGATACAACCCCAAAACTTATTATTATGTCAAGCATTTTCTATTTAATTCAAATAGAGGTCAATTCAGTTATTCCAACACTTACCCCTATAATAACATTTCCCATGCTGTATTAAAATAATTTTAATATAGCTTTTATCCTCCTTAATTGTAAGATCATTGAAGGCATAATTAATGTCTCATTTAATTGTGTGATTCCCATGTTTAGGCCATACATAGAACAGGGTAAAGTGTTAGTCACTCAGTCATATTCGACTCTTTGTGACACCATGGACCATAGCCTGCCAGGCTCCTCTGTCCATGTAATTCTCCAGGCAAAAATACTGGAGTGGGTTGCCATTCTTTTCTCTAGGGGATCTTCTTGACCCAGGTATCGAATATGGGTCTCCTGCATTGCAGACAGATTCTTTACAGTCTGAGCCACCAGGGATTAAACAAGGATTTCCCAAATATATGTTNACCCCATGGACTGCAACAGGCCAGGCCTCCCTGTCTGTCACTAACTCCCAGAGTTTACTCAAACTCATGTACATTGAGTCGGTGATGCCATCCACTCTTCTCATCCTCTGTCATCCCCTTCTCCTCCCACCTTCAATCTTTCCCAGCATCAGGGTCTTTTCCAATGAGTCAGTTCTTCTCATCAGGTGGCCAAAGTATTGGAGTTTCAGCTTCAGTATCAGTCCTACCAATGAATGTTCAGGACCGATTTCCTTTAGGATTGACTGGTTGGATCTCCTTGCTGTCCAGGGGACTCTCAAGGGTCTTCTTCAATGCCACGGTTCAAAAGCATCAGTTCTACAGTGCTCAGCTTTCTTTATAGTCCAACTGTCACATCCACACATGACTATTGAAAAAAAACATAGCTTTGACTAGATGGACCTTTGTTGGTAAAGTAATGTCTCTACTCTTCAATATGCTGTCTAGGTTGGTCATAGCTTTTCTTCCAAGGAACAAACAACTTTTAATTTCATGGCTGCAGTCACCATCTGCAGTGATTTTGGAGCCCCCCAAAATAAAGTCTCTCACTGCTTCCATTGTTTCCCCACCTATTTGTCATGAAGTGATGGGGCCAGAAGCCATGATCTATTTTCTGAATGTTGAGTTTTAAGCCACTTTTTTCACTCACCTCTTTTATTTCATCAAAAGGCTCTTTAGTTTTTTGCTTTCTGCCATAAAGGTGGTGTCATCTGCATATCTGAGGTTATTGATATTTTTCCCAGCAACCTTGATTCCAGCTTGTGCTTCATCCACCCCAGCATTTCTCATGATGTACTCTGCATACAAGTAAAATAAGCAGGGTGACAATATACAATCTTGATGTATTCCTTTCCCAATTTGGATTCAGTATGTTGTTCTATGTCCAATTCTAACTGTTGCTTCCTGACCTCCATACAGGTTTCTCAGGAGGCAGGTCAGGTGATCTGGTATTCCCATCTCTTTAACTGCCTTCCAAGGTTTCCAGAATGCAGCTAGCTAGAGATGGGATTGAGTTACTGATTACATCTGGCTAATGTGTAGAACTGGGAAAGGTTATTTATTCATCTCAATCTACATTCTCTCCTAAGTTAGTTTTTTGAGGGGAGATTCTCCAAATTTATTCTGTTTCCAAAGGATTATAAATAAGGATGATAACTGAAAAGGAAATATGGAATCATATTAGCAGATATGTAATCTGTTCATGACACTCTTGAGATTAATCTTAATAACAGAATAATCTTAATCTTAATAAACTGATTAAACTAATCTTAATCACAGTTGTTGAACTTTGTTTAATATGACATATAGGCAATAAATGATTCGAATTTTAACTTTTCAGCCTAATTTTCCTATTATTTCCTCTGTGCTGTGTGTGTGCTGAATGGCGTTTGACCCTGCGACCCTATGGACTGTAGTGCACCAGTTTCCTCTGTCCATGGGATTTTTCAGGCAAGAATACTGGAGTGAGTTGCTATTTTCTCCTCCACAGGATCTTCCCAATTCAGGGATCAAATCCATATCTCCTCCATTGCAGGCAGTTTCTTTACCTGCTGATATCATTGGGGAAGCCACAAAGGCATCCTTAATTCTGTCTATGTAAAACTACTTGCAATCCCTAAATGTGCCATTCCCTTGTACTTCTCTGTGCCTTGAACATATTATCCCTCCTGTTTGAAATTTCATTTTTTCTTTTTGCTTCATTTGCTTAATCAAATTCTACTAACTTTGAAAGATACAACCCCAAAACTTATTATTATGTCAAGCATTTTCTATTTAATTCAAATAGAGGTCAATTCAGTTATTCCAACACTTACCCCATAATAACATTTCCCATGCTGTATTAAAATAATTTTAATATAGCTTTTATCCTCCTTAATTGTAAGATCATTGAAGGCATAATTAATGTCTCATTTAATTGTGTGATTCCCGTGTTTAGGCCATACATAGAACAGGGTAAAGTGTTAGTCATTCAGTCATATTCGAGTCTTTGTGACACCATGGACCATAGCCTGCCAGGCTCCTCTGTCCATGTAATTCTCCAGGCAAAAATACTGGAGTGGGTTGCCATTCTTTTCTCTAGGGGATCTTCTTGACCCAGGTATCGAATATGGGTCTCCTGCATTGCAGACAGATTCTTTACAGTCTGAGCCACCAGGGATTAAACAAGGATTTCCCAAATATATGTTGAATTATCAGTGTGTGGATGGAGTACAGACAGATAAACTGAAGGAGATCACAGGTAAGATCAAACAATGTTGTCTCTTGTCTTCAGGTCTAAGGTATAGTCTCTCCTCTCTCTCCAAGAACTCCAGTTCCAACAACACTTGACAGATCACAGACTGTTCTTAGAACTTCTTTTGGGAGACTTGGTTAGCATTCACTGATACAAACAAGCTAAACCCCAAAAGAGTTAATATATAGACATTTATACTATGGATTGGACAAGGGCTTCCCTGATAGCTCAGTTGGTAAAGAATCTGCCTGCAATGCAGAAGACCCTAGATCGATCCCTGGGATGGGAAGATCCCCTGGAGAAGGGATAGGCTACTCTCACCAGTATTCTTGGGCTTCCCTTGTGGCTCAGCTGGTAAAGAAAGCCACCTGCAATGCAGGAGACCCGGGTTCCATCCCCGGGTTGGGAAGATCCCCTGGAGAAGGAAAAGGCTACCCACTCCAGTATTCTGGCCTGGAGAATTCCATGGACTGTATAGTCCAAGAGGTCACAAAAAGTTGGACACAACTGAGCGACTTTCACTTCACTTCACTTGGACATGGTACTTTGATTATTATTTTAGAGAAAAATGAATTGTCTGCATTGAATGCACTAGTTTAATAATGTTACATGATAATTGGATAACTGTTAATAATCTAACAGTCCATATTTTTTATAATAGTCCATGGATCCCATGGGCTGTTTAATATCTGTTATTAAACAGATGATAATCTAACAGTTTTCTGTTAGATTACTTAAGTTGACTGGCAAACTAAATGGAGCACATTCAGAATGGAACAGTTTTGGAAGGCATTTGCTGCCAAAGATTCCTCTATTGTACAGGGGTTTCTGACATTTGATGATTATAGAGAATTTCTTCCGGTGATGACATGATGAAATCTGTGCCAAAACATTTTTGAGGGGATACACTAGGGAGAGAGCATAAAAGAAGGGATACTTCATGGGTAGTTGAGGTTTATTTTGCATGATTTCCTGTTAGGAATGCAGAGGAAGAGAGCGGTGGGTAACCATTCACAGAGAGGAGTGAATATAAGCTCACTCCCAGCAATTGTACTAAGTCAAGCCACAAGGTAAGTTCACAGAAATCTTGTTTCATTAGAAGTGAGTTGGGAATCTCAGCTGTTGTGGCTTCTGCGATTTTATGACCACTAACAATTTAAAACCTGTGGAATTGATCTCAGTATGTTTTGGCTACATTGAACCAGACACATTCATTTATTCACAGCAAGAAAAATTTACTGAGCATGCTACCTTGTGTTTGGCATTAGAAATGCATTGACTGTTGCTTAGTCTCTAAGTCGTGTCCGACTCTTTTGCCATCCCCTGGACTGTGGCCTGCCTGGCTCCTCTGTCCGTGGGATTTCACAGGTAAGAATACTGAAGTAGGGTTGCCATTCCGTTCTGCATAGAAATGAGTAAATGAAGGGAAAAAAAATACTCTCAACTTTCTTACAGTTTACTTGGGAAAACAGTCATAGTCACTCACATACACATAACACAACCCAAGGGTCCTCTTTTCTCCATGTTCTCCCCATTGCTTGCTATTTGCAGTCTTTCCACATAGGCATTCTAACAAGTGTGACCTGATAACTTGCTGTGGCTTGATTTGTGTTTCCCTGATTCTTAATGTTGTAGAGTATCTTTTCACAAACATACATATTGACAATCTGTAAGTCTTCTTGGGAAAAATGTCTATTCAGATCTTCTTCATATTTTTCAAACTACTTAGTTTTTTCCTATTGAGTTATATGAATTCTTTGAATATTTTGGATATTAGCTTTTTAGCAGATATATTGTTTCCAAATAATTTCTTCCAATTAATATAATACCATTAGAAGGCAAGTAACTATTTTTTGCAGATATACAATATATATTATTTCTTATTTAAAAAAGTATCTTTACAGTCATAGACATCACAAACAAAAATATGGCTATATTCATTTTCCGCTATTTATAATAGCATCTGTGAGAAAAATTTTAATTTTAATTTACTTTATTTACAATAGTGTATATAGCATCAGTTCAGTTCAGTTCAGTCACTTTGTTGTGTCCGACTCTTTGCGACTCCATGGACTGCAGCACACCAGGCTTCCCTGTCCATCATCATCTCCTGGAGCTTACTCAAATTCATGTCCATTGAGTTGGTGATGCCATCCAATCATCTCATCCTCTGTCATTCCCTTCTCCTGCCTTCAATCTTTCCCAGCATCAGGGTCTTTTCAAATGAGCCAATTCTTCACATCTTTGGTGGCCAAAGTACTGGAGTTTCTGCTTCAGCATCACTCCTTCCAATGCATATTCAGTACTGATTTCCTTTAGGATGGACTGGTTTGATCTCCATGCAGTCCAAGAGACTCTCAAGAGTCTTCTCCAACACTACAGTTCAAAAGTGTCAATTCTTCACTGCTCAGTTTTCTTTATAGTCCAAAACTCACATCCATACATGACTACTGGAAAAACCATAGCCTTGACTAGGTGGACTTGTGTTGGCAAAGTAATGTCTCTGCTTTTCAATATGCTGTCTAGGTAGGTCACAACTTTTCTTCCAAGGAGCAGCGTCTTTTAATTTCATGGTTGCAGTCACCATCTGCAGTGATTCTGGAGCCTAGAAAAATAAAGTCTCTCACTGTTTCCCTGTTTCCTCATCTATTTGCCATGAAGTGATGGGGCCGGCTGTAATGATCTTACTTTTCTGAATGCTGAGTTTTAAGCCACCTTTTTCACTCTCCTCTTTCACTTTCATCAAGAGGTTCTTTAGTTTTTCTTGTTTTCTGCCATAAGGGTGGTGTCATCTGCATATCTGAAGTTATTGATATTTCTCCCAGCAATCTTGATTCCAGCTTGTGTTTCATCTAGCCCAGCATTTCTCATGATGTACTCTGCATATAAGTTAAATAAGCAGGGTGACAATATACAGCTTTGATGTACTCCTTTCCCTATTTGGGACTAATCTGTTGTTCCATGTCCAGCTAACTGTTGCTTCCTGACCTGCATACAGATTTCTCAGGAAGCAGGTCAGGTGGTCTGGTATTCCCATCTCTTAAGAATTTTCCACAGTTTGTGGTGATCCACACAGTCAAAGGCTTTGGTGTAGTCAATAAAGCAGAAGTAGATGTTTTTCTGGAACTCTCTTGCTTTTTGATGATCCAACAGATGTTGGCAATTTGATCTCTGGTTCCTCTGCCTTTTCTGAAACCAACTTGAACATCTGGAAGTTTGTCGTTCAGGTACTATTGAATCCTGGCATGGAGATTTTTGAGCATTACTTTGCTAGCATGTGAGAAGAGTGCAATTGTGTGGTAGTTTGAGCATTCTTTGGCATTGCTTTTCTTTCAGAAAGAATGATCTCTGCATACACTATAATGATTCTGTATTTTTATAGATTATATTCTATCAAAAGTTAAAAGATAATGACTATAATTCTCTGTGCTTTATAATATATCCTTGTTACTTACTTATTTTACAGTAGATTATATCTCTTAATTCTATACCTCTGCTTGACTATTGTAAATAGCACTGCTCTGAATATAATAGGGCACAATATCTTTTTGAATTAGTGTGTTTATTTTTTCCAGATATATGCCCAGGAATGTAATTACTGAATCATATGGTAGTTCTGTTTATAGTTTTTTGAGGAAACTCCATACTGCATCCGTTTACATTCCCACCAACAGTGTACAAGAGTTCCTTTTCCTCCACATCCTAGCCAGTATTTTTTGATGATAGTCATTTTGACAAGTGTGAGATGATCTCATTGTTGTTTTTATTTGTATATCTCTAATAATAAGTGATGATGCTTTTCTTGTACCTGGTTAGCCATCTGAAGGTTTATTTGAAGCCTGTCTGTAGAGGTTTTCTGCTCCTATTTTGGTTGGGTTATTTGTTTGGTTTTCTTTCTTTCTCTCTCCTTTTTTTTTTTTTTGGTNGAGTTCCTTTTCCTCCACATCCTAGCCAGTATTTTTTGATGATAGTCATTTTGACAAGTGTGAGATGATCTCATTGTTGTTTTTATTTGTATATCTCTAATAATAAGTGATGATGCTTTTCTTGTACCTGGTTAGCCATCTGAAGGTTTATTTGAAGCCTGTCTGTAGAGGTTTTCTGCTCCTATTTTGGTTGGGTTATTTGTTTGGTTTTCTTTCTTTCTCTCTCCTTTTTTTTTTTTTTGGTATTGAGTTTTATGGGATGCTCATCTTTTTAAAGGCTTGGTTTTACAGATTGTCCTTCTTTCAGTTAGTAGACAATTTTCAGTGAGAATAGTTCCATGTGATAGTTCCAAATACATCCAGTACTCCTGATGTAGCTTTAGGAATAGGTGAGTGTCACATCCTCTTACTCTGCTATCTGGATTGATTTCCACAAGCAACTTTTACTTTGCCACCTTGATATAAAGTCACCCTGAGGATTTCAAATAAACATGACTTTGGATAGATTAACTTCAGATCACAAGTGTTCTTTGGAAATGAGAAAGAAAGATGCTAATTTTCATAACAAGAGTTTGCCCTCTTCCTGACTATTAGAAGATTTTGGGTGTGCATTTCAGTTTTTGGACCCAAGCAATCCCTGGTTTTATTCAGTTGTTGATCCTAGTGGATAAATGTACTCTAAATTGATTTATGTTCTGAAATAGGGCCAACTTTATTTCTTGTTAATACTGACATTGAAGTATTGTATTCAGAGATGTGTCCCACAGATGGCCTTCCTTCTCAACTGCCCACTCAGTACTCAAGGCTTCAAACACTTATACTTACAAGAATTTGGCTACCTTTCTTAAAAGGCCACAAGAACAACTCCCAGATGCTGTTGTGAGAGAATGAGGAACACTGTCAGTAAGGAAGTTCAGGGAAGTTCTAAACATACTGGCCTTCAGATTCACATACTCATGCATCCACACTCATCCTATAGATGTCTGTCTTGGCCCGGCTGTGGTATACTCAACTTTATAGAATGGGAACTTACATTTGGATACACTTGTTATTTAAAATTATATTTGACATAGATAATTACTATATCCCATCCCCCTTTTAGTTGCTTCTCCTAGTCAGTGATGCCTCTACTACTACTAAGTCGCTTCAGTCGTGTCCGACTCTGTGCGACCCCATAGACAGCAGCTCACTAGACTCCCCTGTCCCTGAGATTCTCCAGGCAAGAACACTGGAGTGGGTTGCCATTTCCTTCTCCAGAATGTGATGCCTCTACAGTATCAACTTTTGGAGTGTTCTCAAACAGTGTTCCCACATAGATGGCAAGTGTTCTGAACCCAAAACAGTGAGGAGATGCTGGGGAAATCAAGGCAAGCAAGGTTCTACACTGAGGGACTCTTAGAGCTAGTCGATGCTGATGGGCACTGTAAACATTCTAGAGACAGACAAGGCATGTCATAATTCCCCAAATTAGATTAGGATTGGGAAATATCACCCTTGAGAGTAATGGATCAGGTCTGTGCTTTCAAGTTTTGCACTTTTGTAGCTGTACTAGCTGCAGAAACTAGCCAATGTGAAGCTCTATACTGGGCATATCATTTTTCCATAGAGCTTTTTCTGACATGTATTCATGGCCAACAGTCCTTCCCCATCATTCCAGAACAGAACATCTTTTCTTCTCAGCCAGTTATATTTATTATTTCTCTCTCATTTATCACTTCAATTCATACTCATAGATAGTGGCTTGGATGTCTAGTACCCCATCTACATTACAAGTTTCCTTAATATATATGGACCAGGCATTATTTATCTTTGATCCTTAATGAGGAGTTTAGAAACTGACAAGCTGTGGGTCAAATTCAGTCCTCAGGTGAGCTTAGGTTGCCTTAAAGGGTATCATAAAAATAATAAAATCTTTTAAAATTAGCTGAAAATATCAGAATTTGAAAGACTTTTAGCTTTCCTTGAACATCTAGAAGAGTTGGCAGGTATAGACTGGCATTCCTGCATGGCATAATTTGCAGAAGCTGAATAGTGAATGCCTTCCTTAAGTAGGGCATGTGCTATCTTGTACAGCAGGTTTCCATTGGTCTGCATCTTAAATTTGTTTCCTGTTCTCCTCTTGAGTGTATCTGAGTGGATGACCCTTATTCTTGAGCTTAGCTAATCAAAAGAAATATACCAGACTCTCAATAAATAAGAGTTGACTTGTTTAAAATTGAAGTGTGTCTTAGTTTAAGTTCTCCCAGAAACTGACCTACAGACTAGGATTAAAATTCAAAGAGTTTCTTTGAGATGTGAAAGAAATACCTGTGAGCAAGTGAGAAAGTAATTTAAAGAGAAGAAAAAAGGGTGCTTTTGGCCAGCCACCACCTGCAGGTAACTAGAGATTGATCCTTCTGGGAAATTCTGGGGGGTGGAGGAAGTGGAAAATTTACACTTTAGAGTTCTCCTAACTGAGAGTCTAGAGAACTGGAATATTCTACCAACTCCTATCAGTCAGACCCTAGGGGATATAATTTTTCAACGTATTTATTCTGTAACCCAGATAAACAGAGCAGCTCTCTGGGATTTTGAGAAAAACCTTCAGTATACGGACGTTGATTTAGCATTTGGCAATCAGACAGAAGAAGCTGGAAGGGCAAAATTCTTAAACCATCACCCTGGCACTGACAATGACTCCAACAAAGTGAATTAAATTGACTGAAGAAGAAAAGAAGCAAAAGTTGAGCATCTCTATTGTGTGTTAGTCGCTCAGTAGTGCCCAACTCTTTGGGACCCCAGGTTCCTCTGTCCATGGAATTTTTCAGGCAAGAATACTGGAGTGGGTTGCCATTTCCTCCTATGCCAGAAACTCTGCATCTTTGTTAGCTGCATCTCCGTTAGCTTTCCACAAGGGAAGCTCTGCACCATCTCTGTTAGCCACAGGTAAAACTGATTTAAACTCATAAACATATAGTTAATAGTTACCTTTGGTCCTTTCTGCAATCCATGTCCCTGATATAAATCACAACATAAAATTATGAAGTTTGGGAACTATAAAAAGTACTTTATTTATATGTAACTCTCATTCTGAAAGTTGCACAAAGTTGAAATGGAAGCTTATGTCTGCATGAAATTTTCTTTCTTGTATATCTATGATAAACTTAATTTTTCTTAAATATTAAAACCTGCCAATTATTATGAAACTGAAACAAACAAAAACCACGGCATGACTGGGAAAATTATTTTTTCTGTTCTATCTAGAAATACCCCTAAGCTGCTCTTTTAGTTTCTTTACTTTCCTTCCAGACTTCCAAAATTTCATTTTAACTTGATCACATAAGGATGACAATGTCCATCGCAGACCAGTCCCCAAGGTGACAGGACTCTCGAGTACCTTTACATATGGCTCTGTCCAGAATTCACATGGAAATTTAAAAAAATCATTGTCTTTATTGATGTTATACTTTTGCACTTTCATTCAATATTTTTACAACTAAAGTTAATTTACTATTGAAAATTGTTCTACGTTAAAAGGAAAAACCATTCAAGATCATGAAAGTGTATTCTGCTGGTAAACTGATGTCTGTGCCTTGTTCTGTTGATTAAAATATATTCCTTTCGTAAACAATCATATCCACATGTCTGTTTTCAGAGAGGGGAGAGGAATAATCAAATCGAGCTCTCTTAGGAATTCAGAAGAGCAGAAAGTTTCATTTTCCTTCCCTGTCAAGTGGGAATAGAATTAACTTCTGGCAACTTACCTGACACATTTGGGTGCCTTTGTTACTGTAACTCTGAGACTGTGAGTTTTCTGAGCTTCTAGAAGCAAGATTTAGGTGCAGATTTTTTTTTTTTTTTTTTTGGTTTAAAAGAGAAAAGAAAAATTCTTGCTATTTTTCTCCTTTTCTTTTCTAAAGAGTATTGATTTCCCCTAGGAACTAACAGACTATCTCTTGCCAAGTCTGCTTTGGAGTTCATGGAGTATTGAAACTCACAGACTTTTTTCTTGAATTATTAATTTATTTGTGTGCTATATTTTACTGGAATTGTTTGAAACTAAAAGCCATACTTGATGCTCAAGATTTTCTTTCTTTTTTTTTTTTTTTGGATGAATTGTCTAAATCTAAAAAGATCAGGATAATTAGATGACATTCTTAATTTCCTAAGAAGAAAGCCCACTTTATTATCTTAAAATATGTATGTCTTTACTTTATTGTATTTTGAATACATTTAACTAGTTTTCTCATGTTCTAGTTTAATTGAGGGATTGAAGATTTAATGTAGAGGATAAGCATGCTCAATAAGGGGAGAGAGATTGTCCAAGCAACATAAAATGAAATTTTAATCACTGTATAAACAGGATATCAAAACTTATTATTGGTAATCTGATGACTAGCATTGTGTTTTTATTGACATAAAACATTTAAAATGTTAACATTAAAACAAATAAAAACAAACTGTTATTTTTGTTAGGTAGTTAGCATAGGAAACAGGAGTCCAGAATGGTGGTGGCTAAAAGACAAGGAAGGGAAAAACCTGCTAAAATAGATCAAAGGAAGGTCCCAGGATGGGAGTGAGGACCTCAAAGAGAGCAAAGAGCACTCCTGGCTAGCCCAATTTACATTGGGCCTGCGGGGAGGAGGAAACATAAAAAAAGGAGCCAAAGGGCTGAGGGTCTCTTCTGTGCGTGAGCATGCGCTTTCTGTCTCTCTTTCTTTCTCTCTCTCTCCTCTTCGTGTCTTTTGGGTCAGCATGCTCTCATGCCTCGAGAATGTATTTTCCTTTTATTTCTAAATAAAACTGAGCTGTAACACGGAGCTGTAACACTGATCTGTCTGAGAGCTATAACACGGTCTGCCTGAAAGCCGAGAGCTATAACACGGTCTGTCCAGGAACTGTGATACGCTGAGGGCTTTAATGTTCGTGCCTTCAAATTTTTGTTGTGATGAGACAGAACTGAGGAGATTACACACCCCTGACATCTAGATATACAGCCAATGTACATTTTCTCAGATATCTAAACAAATACTCATTTTAACATCCATCTGTATGGTAATCAGAATATTAGAAGAGTGAATGGTTTCTACAGGGTATGTAGTTTGTATATACAGTCTTACTAAGTGGGACCTAACCAGTACTGAAGCCTAGAGTTGCTTATTAATATTTAGAACATAAGCACTTCAAACTGATTTGAAAGTGAGGAAAGAAACAGATGTTTTTCTTGAAGTATATATGTTTCGTACATATATACTTAGTATATAACTAACTTAGTTCCAAGAAGGCAGATCTCAGAAACTGAAGAAGAAATATCATCTTCTACACCCACATCTTTCAAAACAGCAAATCAGCAAGCCAAGTCAGCTGTTCAATATAGTTAGGCTACCTTAGTAAAGACAGATTGCTGGAACTGGTGGATTACAGCAAGTTTGAAGCAAATCATACCATTTCTCTCAGTATGATGAATCTCCAGTTCCATTGCTATTACTGTTTCATAAAATTTGAAAGCTCTGAAGTGAACATACTATTTATCTGAATATCTTATTCTTTCTTAATTGTATAATCTTAGTATGGTGCTGGAAAAGACTCTTTAGAGTCCCTTGGATTGCAAGGAGATCAAACCAGTGAATCCTAAAAGAAATGAACCCTGCATATTCATTGGAAGGACTGATGCCGAAACTGAAGCTCCAATACTTTGGCCACCTGATGTGAAGAGCCAATTTATTGGAAAAGACCCTGATGCCAGAGAAGATTGAGGGGAGGAGGAAAAGTGGGTGGCAGGAGGATGAGATGGTTTGACAGCATCACTGACTCAATGAATACGAGTTTGAGGAAGCTCTGGGAGATAGTTAAGGACAGGGAAGCCTGGCATGCTGTAGTCCATGGAGTCACAGTCGGACACGACTTACCAACAACAGCAACAAAAACATGGGGAGAAAGTTTGACGGAGGATCTACTATTGCACTTGATATACATTTGGTGCTTGATTAATATTTGATTCTGTCCTCCTTTTGAACTCCTAAAGTAATACAATAACTAATGAGACAAACACACTTGGAGATAAGGACTTACACTGTGTTAGGTGCTGGAAGATAGAAACAGGCACAAATAAGCACTAAGAAGGGAATGCCTACCTCTGTCTTGGGGAATTGATGAGTCTTTCATCAAAGAGTACTAATGGCACTAAGATTCAACTCTAAGATATCTTAAATTAAAGAGCATTGGAGAGAGAACTTTGAGGCATGAGAAATTAAAGGGTGCAAAACTGTAGAGTTCAGTGAAAGTCAAGTTTGTGCAGCTGGATAGGAAGAATGAAGATGAGGGTGGTACTCATGAGAGTGAAAGATATGCTAAAATCAAAGTTCAGTACAGATATGAAGGGTCAAGTATGTCACATTAGGGGGTGTTTATCTTGTCTTTTGGGCTATTAAATGTCTTTCAGTAGGAATGTTGTTTAGTTTCTAAATTGTGTCTGACTCTTTGCAACCCCATGTGCTGCAGCATGCCAGGCTGCCCTGTTCTTCACTATCTCCCAGAGTTTGCTCAAATTCATGTCCATTCATTAGGTGATGCTATCTATCTCAGGCTCTGTTGCCCCCTTCTCCTGTTGCCTTCAATCTTTCCCAGCATCATGGTCTTTTTCNTCCATGGGATTTCCCAGACAAGAACACTAGAGTGGGTCCCCATTTCCTTTTTCAACACACAAGTACAGACAAGATTTTCTTTTCTTTTTTTTTTTTTTTGGATGAATTGTCTAAATCTAAAAAGATCAGGATAATTAGATGACATTCTTAATTTCCTAAGAAGAAAGCCCACTTTATTATCTTAAAATATGTATGTCTTTACTTTATTGTATTTTGAATACATTTAACTAGTTTTCTCATGTTCTAGTTTAATTGAGGGATTGAAGATTTAATGTAGAGGATAAGCATGCTCAATAAGGGGAGAGAGATTGTCCAAGCAACATAAAATGAAATTTTAATCACTGTATAAACAGGATATCAAAACTTATTATTGGTAATCTGATGACTAGCATTGTGTTTTTATTGACATAAAACATTTAAAATGTTAACATTAAAACAAATAAAAACAAACTGTTATTTTTGTTAGGTAGTTAGCATAGGAAACAGGAGTCCAGAATGGTGGTGGCTAAAAGACAAGGAAGGGAAAAACCTGCTAAAATAGATCAAAGGAAGGTCCCAGGACGGGAGTGAGGACCTCAAAGAGAGCAAAGAGCACTCCTGGCTAGCCCAATTTACATTGGGCCTGCGGGGAGGAGGAAACATAAAAAAAGGAGCCTAAGGGCTGAGGGTCTCTCCTGTGCAGGAGCATGCGCTTTCTGTCTCTCTTTCTTTCTCTCTCTCTCCTCTTCGTGTCTTTTGGGTCAGCATGCTCTCATGCCTCGAGAATGTATTTTCCTTTTATTTCTAAATAAAACTGAGCTGTAACACGGAGCTGTAACACTGATCTGTCTGAGAGCTATAACACGGTCTGCCTGAAAGCCGAGAGCTATAACACGGTCTGTCCAGGAACTGTGATACGCTGAGGGCTTTAATGTTCGTGCCTTCAAATTTTTGTTGTGATGAGACAGAACTGAGGAGATTACACACCCCTGACATCTAGATATACAGCCAATGTACATTTTCTCAGATATCTAAACAAATACTCGTTTTAACATCCATCTGTATGGAAATCAGAATATTAGAAGGGTGAATGGTTTCTACAGGGTATGTAGTTTGTATATACAGTCTTACTAAGTGGGACCTAACCAGTACTGAAGCCTAGAGTTGCTTATTAATATTTAGAACATAAGCACTTCAAACTGATTTGAAAGTGAGGAAAGAAACAGATGTTTTTCTTGAAGTATATATGTTTCATACATATATACTTAGTATATAACTAACTTAGTTCCAAGAAGGCAGATCTCAGAAACTGAAGAAGAAATATCATCTTCTACACCCACATCTTTCAAAACAGCAAATCAGCAAGCCAAGTCAGCTGTTCAATATAGTTAGGCTACCTTAGTAAAGACAGATTGCTGGAACTGGTGGATTACAGCAAGTTTGAAGCAAATCATACCATTTCTTTCAGTATGATGAATCTCCAGTTCCATTTCTATTACTGTTTCATAAAATTTGAAAGCTCTGAAGTGAACATACTATGTATCTGAATATCTTATTCTTTCTTAATTGTGTAATCTTAGTATGGTGCTGGAAAAGACTCTTTAGAGTTCCTTGGATTGCAAGGAGATCAAACCAGTCAATCCTAAAAGAAATGAACCCTGCATATTCATTGGAAGGACTGATGCTGAACTGAAGCTCCAATACTTTGGCCACCTGATGTGAAGAGCCAATTTATTGGAAAAGACCCTGATGCCGGAGAAGATTGAGGGGAGGAGGAAAAGTGGGTGGCAGGAGGATGAGATGGTTTGACAGCATCACTGACTCAATGAATACGAGTTTGAGGAAGCTCTGGGAGATAGTTAAGGACAGGGAAGCCTGGCATGCTGTAGTCCATGGAGTCACAGTTGGACACGACTTACCAACAACAGCAACAAAAACATGGGGAGAAAGTTTGACGGAGGATCTACTATTGCACTTGATATACATTTGGTGCTTGATTAATATTTGATTCTGTCCTCCTTTTGAACTCCTAAAGTAATACAATAACTAATGAGACAAACACACTTGGAGATAAGGACTTACACTGTGTTAAGTGCTGGAAGATAGAAACAGGCACAAATAAGCACTAAGAAGGGAATGCCTACCTCTGTCTTGGGGAATTGATGAGTCTTTCATCAGAGTACTTATTGCACTAAGATTCAACTCTAAGATATCTTAAATTAAAGAGCAATGGAGAGAGAACTTTGAGGCATGAGAAATTAAAGGGTGCAAAACTATAGCGTTCAGTGAAAGTCAAGTTTGTGCAGCTGGATAGGAAGAATGAAGACGAGGGTGGTACTCATGAGAGTGAAAGATATGCTAAAATCAAAGTTTAGTACAGATATGAAGGGTCAAGTATGTCACATTAGGGGGTGTTTATCTTGTCTTTTGGGCTATTAAATGTCTTTCAGTAGGAATGTTGTTTAGTTTCTAAATTGTGTCTGACTCTTTGCAACCCCATGTGCTGCAGCATGCCAGGCTGCCCTGTTCTTCACTATCTCCCAGAGTTTGCTCAAATTCATGTCCATTCATTAGGTGATGCTATCTATCTCAGGCTCTGTTGCCCCCTTCTCCTGTTGCCTTCAATCTTTCCCAGCATCATGGTCTTTTTCAATGAGTCAGCTCTTCGCATCAGGTGATCAAAATACTGGAGCCTCAGCATCAGTCCTTGCAATGAAACATTCAGGGTTGATTTCCTTTAGGATTGATTGTTTGACCATCTTGCAGTCCAAGGGACTCTGAAGAGTTTTCTCCAGCACCACAGTGCAACAGCAGTATTCTTTGGCACTCAGCCCTCAATAGGAATAGAATATGCATTTCACTTCAATTCAGTTAAGGTGCTCAGTCATGTCCGACTCTGTGAACCCATGAATTGCAGCACACCAGGCTTTCCTGTCCATCACCAACTCCCGGAGTTCATCCAAACTCACATCCATTGAGTTGGTGATGCCATCCAGCCATCTCATCCTCTGTCGTCCCCTCCTCCTCTTGCCCCCAATCCCTCCCAGCATCAGAGTCACTTTTCCAATGAGTCAACTCTTCACATGAGGTGACCAAAGTATTGGAGTTTCAGCCTTTGCATCAGTCCTTCCAAAGAACACCAGAACTGATCTCCTTTAGAATGGACTGGTTGGATTTCCTTGCAGTCCAAGGGACTCTCAAGAGTCTTTTCCAACACCACAGTTCAAAAGCATCAATTCTTTGGTGCTCAGCTTTCTTCTCAGTCCTACTCTCACACCCATATATGACCACTGGAAAAACCATNAGAAAGCCCACTTTATTATCTTAAAATATGTATGTCTTTACTTTATTGTATTTTGAATACATTTAACTAGTTTTCTCATGTTCTAGTTTAATTGAGGGATTGAAGATTTAATGTAGAGGATAAGCATGCTCAATAAGGGGAGAGAGATTGTCCAAGCAACATAAAATGAAATTTTAATCACTGTATAAACAGGATATCAAAACTTATTATTGGTAATCTGATGACTAGCATTGCGTTTTTATTGACATAAAACATTTAAAATGTTAACATTAAAACAAATAAAAACAAACTGCTATTTTTGTTAGGTAGTTAGCATAGGAAACAGGAGTCCAGAATGGTGGCGGCTAAAAGACAAGGAAGGGAAAAACCTGCTAAAATAGATCAAAGGAAGGTCCCAGGACGGGAGTGAGGACCTCAAAGAGAGCAAAGAGCACTCCTGGCTAGCCCAATTTACATTGGGCCTGCGGGGAGGAGGAAACATAAAAAAAGGAGCCTAAGGGCTGAGGGTCTCTCCTGTGCAGGAGCATGCGCTTTCTGTCTCTCTTTCTTTCTCTCTCTCTCCTCTTCGCGTCTTTTGGGTCAGCATGCTCTCATGCCTCGAGAATGTATTTTCCTTTTATTTCTAAATAAAACTGAGCTGTAACACGGAGCTGTAACACTGATCTGTCTGAGAGCTATAACACGGTCTGCCTGAGAGCCGAGAGCTATAACACGGTCTGTCCAGGAGCCGTGATACGCTGAGGGCTTTAATGTTCGTGCCTTCAAATTTTTGTTGTGATGAGACAGAACTGAGGAGATTACACACCCCTGACATCTAGATATACAGCCAATGTACATTTTCTCAGATATCTAAACAAATACTCGTTTTAACATCCATCTGTATGGAAATCAGAATATTAGAAGGGTGAATGGTTTCTACAGGGTATGTAGTTTGTATATACAGTCTTACTAAGTGGGACCTAACCAGTACTGAAGCCTAGAGTTGCTTATTAATATTTAGAACATAAGCACTTCAAACTGATTTGAAAGTGAGGAAAGAAACAGATGTTTTTCTTGAAGTATATATGTTTCATACATATATACTTAGTATATAACTAACTTAGTTCCAAGAAGGCAGATCTCAGAAACTGAAGAAGAAATATCATCTTCTACACCCACATCTTTCAAAACAGCAAATCAGCAAGCCAAGTCAGCTGTTCAATATAGTTAGGCTACCTTAGTAAAGACAGATTGCTGGAACTGGTGGATTACAGCAAGTTTGAAGCAAATCATACCATTTCTTTCAGTATGATGAATCTCCAGTTCCATTTCTATTACTGTTTCATAAAATTTGAAAGCTCTGAAGTGAACATACTATGTATCTGAATATCTTATTCTTTCTTAATTGTGTAATCTTAGTATGGTGCTGGAAAAGACTCTTTAGAGTTCCTTGGATTGCAAGGAGATCAAACCAGTCAATCCTAAAAGAAATGAACCCTGCATATTCATTGGAAGGACTGATGCTGAACTGAAGCTCCAATACTTTGGCCACCTGATGTGAAGAGCCAATTTATTGGAAAAGACCCTGATGCCGGAGAAGATTGAGGGGAGGAGGAAAAGTGGGTGGCAGGAGGATGAGATGGTTTGACAGCATCACTGACTCAATGAATATGAGTTTGAGGAAGCTCTGGGAGATAGTTAAGGACAGGGAAGCCTGGCATGCTGTAGTCCATGGAGTCACAGTTGGACACGACTTACCAACAACAGCAACAAAAACATGGGGAGAAAGTTTGACGGAGGATCTACTATTGCACTTGATATACATTTGGTGCTTGATTAATATTTGATTCTGTCCTCCTTTTGAACTCCTAAAGTAATACAATAACTAATGAGACAAACACACTTGGAGATAAGGACTTACACTGTGTTAAGTGCTGGAAGATAGAAACAGGCACAAATAAGCACTAAGAAGGGAATGCCTACCTCTGTCTTGGGGAATTGATGAGTCTTTCATCAAAGAGTACTAATGGCACTAAGATTCAACTCTAAGATATCTTAAATTAAAGAGCATTGGAGAGAGAACTTTGAGGCATGAGAAATTAAAGGGTGCAAAACTGTAGAGTTCAGTGAAAGTCAAGTTTGTGCAGCTGGATAGGAAGAATGAAGATGAGGGTGGTACTCATGACAGTGAAAGATATGCTAAAATCAAAGTTCAGTACAGATATGAAGGGTCAAGTATGTCACATTAGGGGGTGTTTATCTTCTTTTGGGCTATTAAATGTCTTTCAGTAGGAATGTTGTTTAGTTCCTAAATTGTGTCTGGCTCTTTGCAACCCCATGTGCTGCAGCATGCCCGGCTGCCCTGTTCTTCACTATCTCCCAGAGTTTGCTCAAATTCATGTCCATTCATTAGGTGATGCTATCTACCTCAGGCTCTGTTGCCCCCTTCTCCTGTTGCCTTCAATCTTTCCCAGCATCATGGTCTTTTTCAATGAGTCAGCTCTTCNTCCCACAATAGGTGTGATTGCTTCCCATCATGTTGTCATGGCAACATCCATTGCCATCTGGGGGATGGGGAGATGGCAGAGGAAGAAAATGACTGGCCAATCAGGCTTTCCAGGAAAGTCTCATAATGGCACACTGTCATCCCCAACTGTAGGAGCCTGCGGGAGGACCCTGTTAAAGGGACACAGTGCTGGCCCCCACTATTGACTAAGGCATGTTGAGTTCAGGTAATGTGTATTTGCCATTTGATGGATTATTGATCAGCAGGAGAAAGGAGATAGAACAAACAGTACCAAGAAAAGCAAAAGGCTCTCTAATGTAACTGTCACGTGATTTGTAGGAAAACTACACAGGAGCAAATTCTTTTCTGTGCCCAGATGCGTGGAAGACTACAGAACCTTAGGGACACCATGTTCACAGCCACCCACCGCCCCCAACCCCAGAAAGAAAAGGAAAAGTTGTATTGTCAAGACCTTCAAAGATGAGAGTATGTGAAGCGCTGGCTCTGCTAACAGACAACTGCCTTGAACGATCTGCCAGTGAGAAGCTGTGCAGCCTCTGCTGGTAACATCCCGCAGCCTAGCTTTCCTCTTTGGGAGATGGGGATCAAAACATCACATCCCTCACAGGGTTGTTGTGAGGATTAAATGAGGTTATGCAGGGCTAAGTACTCAACCCGGGTTATTACGAGTGCTCACGGACGCTTAGTGCCGTCAAGGATGTGCCCACTGCAGCGCCTGCTGTCTCTCCATCTTAGGCTCTAGCTTCTGGTGAATAAGCACAGCAGGGTGGATTTTCAGTGATCCCCAAGTCACAGGCACAGACTTTCACCACAAAAAGTTCCCAAACCCTCCCTAAGAATCATTTTCTCCTGGGAAGAGAGGAGGTTGACAGCGTGGCATTCCTCTTAAGAATGACTGTTGACTCTACACCATGAACTGAAAGAAGGCGTGTGTGCTCAGTTGTGTCCCATTCTTTGTGACCCCATGGACTGTAGCCCGCCAGGCTCCTCTGTCCATGGAATTTCCCAGGCAGGACTACTGGAGANCAGGCACAGACTTTCACCACAAAAAGTTCCCAAACCCTCCCTAAGAATCATTTTCTCCTGGGAAGAGAGGAGGTTGACAGCATGGCATTCCTCTTGAGAATGACTGTTGACTCCACACCATGAACTGAAAGAAGGCGTGCATGCTCAGTTGTGTCCCATTCTTTGTGTCTTTACCCCATGGACTGTAGCCCGCCAGGCTCCTCTGTCCATGGAATTTCCCAGGCAGGACTACTGGAGTGAGCTGCCATTTCCTCCTCCAGGGGATCTTCTCCACCCAGGGACCCCACCTTGGGAAGGTCTATGATGAGGAACAACCTTGCTTTAATAGTGAAGCACAGCATCCTCTCCAGATGCCTCTGCCAGGGCTTGTGGGACATCTCTCAAGGCTCAGATCAAGAAGTCTCTGGCTCATACTCCTGTCCCAATGCCCAGTGTCCAACTCTGAGCCTCTGGGGCTTTGTGTTCAAGAATGGGGAAGACAGCCAGCCAGAGAAGGCAGCTGAGGTCGACTGGAGCAATTAATCCTAAAGGTCACTGGAGTCTGTCCTGTCAGGGAGCAGGAATCCAATTACCCACAGTGACAGCAGCTTGGTCCCCAGGGAGACACTTGTCTGTAGGGTGCCCTGACAACCTGTCCACTTGAAAACTTCCTGACAAGCAGTCCCCCACCCCCTCCACATCCTCCATGAGCCCCAGCTGGGCACAGACCTCAGCTGACCAGAACATCACCCAGATCACAGTGCTGAAGTTATGAAGCAAAGAAGTGAACTCTAGGAGGCTGAGTCAGGACCAGCCTGGAGGTCTTCTGAGAATAACCCATTTTCCCTGCAGAAACAAAGACCAGAAGAACTGGTCATCTTTCCAGGCTGAGCCAGACCTTTATAAAACAACAAAAGCAAAAGTAGGAAGGAAAGAGAGGGAGAGAGAGAATCCAAATGAGTATCTGGCCATAAAATAAAAATGCAAAATTATGCAGATGTGGAAATGGCATATAATTTTCAATCACTTGCTCTGTCATCATCTGAAAGTTCTGGATAAGGGGGCCACTGAGAGAATTCTGGCTCTCTGAATTCTCTGGCTCCACTTTCCCCAAATGTAGGGTATTTGGAGGAAGGTGTGGTGCGCCAGATGACCTTTTTTTCTGTTTATGTGGCTTAACTCAGATCAAGATGGGGTCTTACTTGTCCAGGATTTACACACTGGACAAAAGCAAAGAAGCAGTCAAATTTTTCGCATGGACACCACTGGAGAAAGGAATTTGATTTTTTAAAGTGCAGATTGGCTTCCTGGCTTGAAAGTGCATGATTAAAATGATATGTTTCAATTCAGGAGCCAGACAGCAGATCTGAACAACAGCTGCTGCTTACACACAGGAGTATATGCAAGGTGCATGCAAAGGTAGGTGAAGAAGTATTTACTGGGGCTTGGAGATCCCAGGACATGATAAACATCCTGGGCCATTCAGGTGGTATTTCATAAACACCACCTGGGTATAAGAGAAGCTAACTTCTCTCTTCCTCCTGGGGAGTGCTTCATTCAGTCCCAGACTGGTCAATCAATTATTAATTTTATTCAACAACATCTACTGAGTACAAACTCTGTATCAGGTGCTGTTCTAGGTGCCTAGTACACAGCAGTGAACAAGACAGGCAAGGTACTTGACCCCCAAGGAGCTGATAGTTTAGTGGAGACTGCTGTTGTTCAGTCACTAAGTTGTGTCAAACTCTTTGCGACCCTATGAACTGCAGCACACCAGGCTCCTCTGTCTTCCACTGTCTCCAGAAGTCTGCTCAAATTCATGTCCATTGAGTCCATGGTGCTATCTAGCAATCTCATTCTCTTCTTGCCCTCTTCTCCTTTTGCCTTCAATCCTTCCCAGCATCACGGTCTTTTCTGACCTGGACTCAAATCTGGGATCTGTCACCTAAGCATAATGTTATCTTGGAAAAGTTGTTAAATTTCTTTGTGTCTCAGATTCCTTATCTTTTTTTTTCAGTTTAATTTTATTTTATATTGGAGTATATACAATGTTGTGTTAGTTTCAGGTATACAGCAAAAGTGATTAGTTACACAATTACAATATCCTTTCTTTTTCCCCCTCTAGGTTATTACAGAATATTGAGTAGAGTTCCCTGTGCTATACAAAAGGTCCTTGTTGGTTATCTATTTTATAAATAGTAGTGTGTGTATGTTAATCCCAAACTCCTAATTGATCCCTCCTCTCTACCTTTCTCCTTTGCTAACCATAAGTCCTTATCTTTAAAACAAGCATAATGAAGGTACATACTGCCACTTGTGCTTTCAGCCATAATAGAGTGACAGCGACTGGATTTACCTTCCTATCTTAAACAGCTAGAAAATCATATAAAATATATGAATCAAATAATTCCAGACATTGGGAAACAGGCCGTACAGGATTCTCTGAGAGAAAGGAGCCAAACAGGGGTGGGGTTAGGGCTATACTTTCCCCACCTTACTGCCTGAATGCAATTCTTAGGCTGCAGTCCAGGGAATGGGAACCCAAACAGAGGCCAGTCTCTCAGAGTCTAAGGAGACTGAGGCAGCTAGAGTTTTCAGAGCAGAAAGAGCTCTAGAAATATGAAAAGGATCCTCTTAAATCTTTGGCTAAATACTGACTTGCACATGCAGGGACTCAAACTCCATGAAGCTAGGGAAAGAATCATCACAAAAAATCAGGCCAAACAATTTCCAGCTGAACTGGGCTGGATAGTGTTTGTGCTCCCACGGGTCAGAGTGAAGAGACCATTTAATAAATGCACAAGGTGTTGGATAGGGTCCTCAGAAAGTGGTGAGCTCTGGACTCATCCTAAGTGAAGTACAAGTACAAGGGAAAGTCGCTCATTTGTGTCCGACTCTTTGTGACCCCATGGACTATATAAACAGTCCATGGAATTCTCCAGATCAGAATACTGGAGTGGGTAGCTTTTCCCTTCTCCAGGGGATCGTCCCAATCCAGGGATTGAAACCAGGTCTCCTGCATTGCAAGTGGATTCTTTACCAGCTGAGCCACGAGGGAAGTGCAAGAATACTGGAGCGGGTAGCCTAGCCCTTCACTAGCAGATCTTCCCAACCCAGGAATCAAACCAGGGTCTCCTGCATTGCAGGCTGATTCTTTACCAACTGAGCTTCTAAGAGAGTTTAAAAACAAGCCTTGGAAGGATCAAACTGATCACAAGTAACTAAACTGCATGCCAGAATAAAGTCCAACACCATTTAAAGAACACAAAAAGAAAAGAAAATAATCACCCAATGAAGTAAAATCTACATGTCTGGAAACTAATAAATAAGCCATTAAAATCCCAGGCAACCAAAAAAGCAGAAAAAATGATCAATAACCAGGAGAAAAACTGATCAGCAGAAAATGACTCAGAAATGACAGAGATGATGAAATAGCATACAAGAATATTAAAACTACTCTAACAAATATACTGCACATGCTTAGGAATGTTTAAGAAAATATGAACATGTTGAGGATAAAATTGGAAGATATAAAAATGACACAATGAAATTCCTAAAAATGAAAAAATACAATACTAAAATGAAAAACATAATTAATGAGATTAACAGCCAAACAGACATATCAGAAAGTCAGTGAATTTGAAAACATAGCAATTGAAATTATCCAAAATAAAGCAAAGAGAGAATAATAACTAAAAAAAAAAAAGAACATAACATCAGTGACCCACAGGACAACATCAAGTGATCTAACATATGTGTAAATAGAATCCCTCCAGAAAGAAAGGGAGCACAGGAAAAATATTTGAAGAACTAGTCAAAAAAATTTTAAACGTCACGAAACCTGTAAACTCACTGATCCAAGAGGCTCATTGATCTCACAGCAGAGTACATGTAAAAAACAACAAACAAGAAAACTACACCAAGGCACAGCATCACCACATTGCTGAAAACCAACGATAAAGAGAATAACAAAGGGAAAGCATCAGGCCGCTTGTCGTGGAGATGCAAACACGAAGACAGTGACAACTGTAGCCCTGAAAAGAAAAACTGTCAACCTGGAATTTTATATTCGGCAAAAATACCCTTCAAAATGAAAGCAGAATAAATACTTTTCAGATTAAAGCCGAGCCAATTCATTGCCAGCAATCCTGCCTGTAAGAAATGTTAAAGGAAGTTCCTCAGGATAAACAAAAATGATGCTGGATGGAAATCTGGATCTGCACAAGGGAGTGAAAGCACTGAGGATAGTAGTTACGTGGGTACATTGAAATACATTTTTACTCATCTTGAAGTCTCTTTAAAAATGTTGCCTGTTTAGAGCAAAAATTTTTCACTGTATTATAGAGTTTATAAAATGTAGAAGTAAAATGTATGGCAATGACATCATAAAATCAAATACATAGCCATGAGATTCTTTACATTATATGTGAAAGTGAAAGTGAAGTCGCTCAGTCGTGTCCGACTCTTTGTGACCCCATGGACTGTAACCTACTAGGCTTCTCCGTCCATGGGATTCTCCAGGCAAGAATACTGGAGTGGGTTGCCATTTCCTTCTCCAGGGGATCTTCCCGACCCAGGGGTAGATCCCATGTCTCCTGCGATGCAGGCAGATTCTTTACCACTGTGCCTCCAGGGAAGCGCATAAACCTGGCCTACACATCTCTAAATATACTTGTTCTATTTGGCCACTAAATCTGGTTTTGAAGTTGGCATTATGTTGAGGTTGGTGAGTCTTATAACCTAAATCCCCTGGAGGAGGAAATGGCAACTCACTCCAGTACTTTTGCCTGGGAAATCCCATGAACAGAGGAGCCTGGCAGGCTATAGTCCATATGGTCACAAAGAGTTGGACATGACTGAAGCGACTTAACACACACACACATACATACATACACACATGCACACACACACAAACAAGCTGAAATGCAAGTTTTAGAATTTACTGAAAAAGAAGAAAAAACTAGGCCCAGGATGTTGTTCTCCAGGATGTACTTTTTCATTGTTGGATAATTTTTCAGTTCATCATCTTTAGAATGAAACAATGATGATAAACTGATAATCACTCACTTTGTGATCTGATTGCCCTCCATCATTAACAGATTTTGAAGGTGTAGAGAAAATTCATTTGAAGAGACAAGGGGCAACATTCATCGTAGTTTATTTTCTATTTCTTTCACCCAATATGAAGAATAACTTTCTATTGCCCAATTTTGGCACTTTCTGGAATCCAGAAAGAGAGAGAGTAGATTTTTAAAACTTCTCCTCAAGTAACCTGTCTCATGAGTTGTTTATGTGATAGGTATGATTACCTTTAAGCATGAACGAGAAGAAAAAAACAACTTTAATTAGCTAAAGTAGTTTCATTCCTTCCTTTCTATACAGGCACATGTTTACCTTTTCTTTTATCTTCTTTTGTTTATTTTCCTCTATCCTTAGTTTATTCAAAGTCTGTGGGTAGCAGAGCCAAGGCTTGGTTTGAAATCTGAGTGAGGATTCAACCACAGAGCATTCTTTTTATGGGGACTAGCGGAAAGTTGTTGTTGTTTTTTTTTTTTCATGTTTTCCTTTCCATCTTGGGGACGCCTAAAAATAACTTGCAGGTGGGCAACTCAATTCAGAGCCAAATTCCACCTCTGTTCTTTATTACATTATTTGTTGCATTTTTAGATAGTTTTACAGCTGATATTGACGTTTTTGATTGTTTTTTTCCTGGATCTGTAATTTTCTGAAGTTATTTTATAGGCCTATATGAGGTCCATAATCTTGTTTTTATTATCATTTTAGTTTTGGTAAATGAACAATGGAGTGGAATTTGGACATGGGGCCAAATGCTGTTTTGTTTTTCTCCCACAGTGAAATAGTCTCTCGTTGTTACTTGATCCTGGTGTTGAACATCAAAGGTTCAGGTCTTCTTTTAGGAAACGTGGACAGCAGAATATTCTCTGCTGAAAGGATATGGGGGAAAGCAGTTGATCCCACTAGACTTTGTGATGTTGAATTATCTGCAAATAGATTTTTTTTTATTGAACCATTCAGAAGCTGCAGCACCATCTGTATTCACAAAATCAGAGTCTACTACTATCATTTTGTCAGGTTTTTTATTGCTGAATTCCAATTCTTGAAGTGATCTTGGGAGTGTTTGTTATGCTTGCAACTATAATGCCTTGTAAATTCTTGTTTAAACAAATGCATTTACTCGATTTTTCTCTAATTGAACGTTGCTGTGCACCTCAAAATGAGGCCTTTAATACTAAATAATTAGGACCATAAACTCTGCAAGAGACTATTATCATGCAGCACATGTAGAAGCGTTACTACCAGCTCATTATGATTAATCTGGGGAAGCAATGTGGTTATAATTAATTTCTACTCAATTCTGCTTCCTATAACAGGGGTGCACACATCTGCTTACACTTAGTGAAGACTTACTACCCTCAGTACCGTCGTCATCTAAAACACAAAAATTACTGATACTGTGCTCAAAATTAAAGAATACTAGCCTTGCACTTGAGCGGCCTGAGAGAACATTGGATGTGAGTCAGGAGACTTTAGTGATATAGCTTAGGGCATGAGAAATATCTCCTTTTCTGAGTAATTTCAAATATTTTGGCATCAGGATCCCTATCTTTAAATTTAGATGTTTGAACTGAGTGATGCCTCTATTCCTTTTTTCACGTAAACATTTTTGAGGCAACGTAAAATTGTCTCATTTTTCCTTTTATTTAAAAAAATGGTTAAATTTACAAATATGATGTAGTCTCAGTATAGGGTAAAAAAAATCTTGCGATGCAACTAAACATAAGTCTTTTCTGACCTACCCTTTCTTTCTCTAGCCCTTCTCACTCCCTGAAGAAATCATATCTTTAATTTAATGTGTATCCTTCTAGATCATTTCCTATACATTATACGTGAATGCAAAGTTTTTAAAGTAGGAAAANATGCAACTAAACATAAGTCTTTTCTGACCTACCCTTTCTTTCTCTAGCCCTTCTCACTCCCTGAAGAAATCATATCTTTAATTTAATGTGTATCCTTCTAGATCATTTCCTATGCATTATACGTGAATGCAAAGTTTTTAAAGTAGGAAAACTATTATTTAAACTGCTACATAGCCTTTGTCTTATTAATGCACCATAACATATTCAACCATTATTTTGTTAAATGATATTTATGTTATTTCCATTTAAATCTTTCAAAACTATGATGAAATTCTCTTTGCACCTTTATGCAGTTAATTCTGCAGGGGAAAAGCTGACAGGTGAAACTGTTGTATAACAAAAAATACATAGTTAAATTGTTGTAGCCACGCGTTCTGGGAAACAAACTCACTCAGAAGGACAATGCAGATAGTGGAGGCAGTTTATTACACTGGCAGGGCCCAAGGCAGAGTCTCCTCTTAGCCAAGGACCCTGACCAGTTTTTCTGGAAACCTTATATACCCTAAGTGTATGTGCCCAAACCCACCTCCCCAAATTCCCTGAAACTAGTCTGAACAAAGGAAAAGAAAGATACAATCAAAGTTAGCCTGTGATTCATATCCCTCTTGTTCTTACCAGCCCTACTGCAGGGGTAGTTAACAGTGGACAATTATCAATAGGTCTGTGGTCATACCCCAATAAGCATACTAGAATTTATGATTCTATTCAGTTACATAGATACTTAGGATATTCTTTTAGGCAACAGAGAGTCTAGGTATGAGCCCTGGGGCTCTTCCATCCAGGGAGCCTGGTTTTCCAGTTGGTATGTTGTTTCCATAGATATTAGGCCTATAGTGCAAAGTCCACAGTCCGGCCCAAAATGGAATCCTGCTTTCAAGATGGAGCCTGCGGCCTATAAGCTGTATGTAATTTGCACTTCATGCTTAAAGTTTTGCTTACTTGTTGTACTAAATCAGATATGAAAGCCAGGCCATTGTCCAATCCAATATTGATAGGAAATCCAAATCTGGGAACTATCTCCCTAAGCAGGCACCAGGCTATTTTTTGATGCTCTTTCAGACTGGGTAGGAAAAGCTTCTACCCATCCCAAGAACGTACATACTGTGACCAGCAGGTAATGGTAGTGTTGGTGAGATTTCATTTCAATGAATTCATACAGCATATAGGCCGCAGAGTTCTAGGATGGGGGAAGGAACCAACCAGATACTTAAAGAGACACTCTCCAAGTGGATCTTAGAGACTGACTGACTCTTCCTGGGTAGACTTGTTTCTGACGGCTCTGCTCAGACTCAGGATGATCCCGCAGTCCCATGGCTGTTCTCCATACAAAATTGTGTATGGGAGGCCCCCTCCCATAATAAAACAGGTGTCAACAAATTTGCCTCAGGTAAAGGGAAATGAGATTTCACAGCAGATGGAACAATTGGGCAAGGTTATCAATCAGGTAACTAAGTCTGTACAAGAAAGAGTGCCATTCTACCTTGGGGAACAGATTCACGAATTTGTGCCCGGGGATCAGGTGTGGTCAAGGACTAGAAACACGACTCCTTGGCCCCACATTGGAAGGGTCCATATACTCTTGTTCTTACCAGCCCTACTGCAGTTAAAGTTGCAGGTGTCACTCTCTGGATCCTCCACATGAGGGTGAAGAACATACCATGCAGACCCAGAGGACGCTGAGCAGATTACACAACAGGACCCCACTGATCCCCGTGAAACCAAGACCATCTTAAAGAAGAAACAGTGTGAAGCTCTACAATCAACTGCTGCTACAAGGACTTGCTGGTATCATCTTGAGACTAACTATAGTTTCAGTGCAAAGAGGGACCTGTGCTATAATTAAAGTTGAATATTGTGAATATATTCCTGATTTATCTGGCTATGTATCAGCCACCCTAGATGACATGAAAGGTCAGGTACAAGTTATGTCTGATGATAATCTTCCTTTTTGGACTTCGGTCCTATCTTGGGTGAAGGGTGATTGGTGGAAAACTATATTTACCATTGTTATAGTTACCTTGATAGTTCTGCTTTGTGGAACCTTTGTTTTACAACGTATTATGAACTTTGTAATCCAAAGGTTGATGTCATTCTCCCAAATTGGAGGTAGGAGAGTCAGGGCGCATTATATCCCTATGAATGATGCTCATACCATGAGTTAAGAGCATCAAGACGGGGGGAATGAAGGAGGAAACTGACAGAACAGGCTCCATCTTAAAAGCAGGACTCCATCTTGGGCTAGACTACTGTGGACTTTGTGCTATAGGCCCAGTATCTATGGAAACAACATACCAACTGGAAAACCAGGCTCCCTGGATGAAAGAGCCCCAGAGCTCGTACCTAGACTCTCTGTTGCCTAAAAGAATACCCTAATTATCTGTGTAACTAAATAGCATAAATTCTAGTATGTTTATTGGGGTATGACCACAGGCCTATTGATAAGTGTCCACTGTTAACTACCTAGGCTTAAGGGATATGAATCACAGGTTAACTTTGATTTTATCTTTCTTTTCCTTTGTTCAGACTAGTTTCAGGGATTTGGGGAGGTGGGTTTGGGCACATACACTTAGGGTATATACGGTTTCCAGAAAAACTGGTCAGGGTCCTTGGCTAAGAGGAGACTCTGCCTTGGGCCCGCCTGTGTAATAAACTGCCCCTATTATCTGCATTGTCCTTCTGAGTGAGTTTGTTTCCCAGAACATGTGGCTACAACATTTGGTGCATGGGTCAGGAAACTCCTCACTTTGAGGAGACAAGTCCCATTGGGACTACTCCAAGGCCTTGTGGCTCTCATCTTCTTGAGAAGGGTGCCTCGCCCTTCTGGAAGGATTCTGTTTCTCAATGCCCGGAGCTTTCATGTTAGCAGGTAGTGGGCAGCAGCAGGGAAACTGAGGGCTCAGGTGAGGAGGAACTCACCCAGTAGGGTGGAAGAAGGGCCCTGATAACCCCCCCCACCCCGGGAGGGATTAGAAGGGGCACAGATCCCTAGGAGCCTGGAATAGGCAGGTGGCAATGATCATTTGGTACACAGGTTGTCGAGCATATTAGGGCTTAGGAAGGAAATTTTGAAGGTCATTTAGGAGGTGGTGTCCATGTTGTCTTGGGGAAAATTATTACCAAGCAATTGCCAGGGGATTTTTAGGAAAAGAAACTTAGTTTTTGTGTGCTTGTATTCTGCCCTCCCCAAGGAGGTGTCCCATCTGCTATGAAATTCTTGATCCCCTCGGAATTGTCAGTCTAGAAGGAAGGGTATACATAACTGATTACAATTGGCTTTTCCAGAGATGGCCTGGGATGTGGGATATTTAACCCATTTGTATTTTCATCTGCACCTGATCAAGCCCACCAAGGCAGAATGGACTTTAAAAGTTAAGGGAGAAACAGTCTTGGATCACGTAGTGTTCTGGTTCGGCTGTGCTGACCAGCAGGTGAAGACACATCGATCCCCCTTCTCCCCCTGGGATCTGGCAGGTAGGGCACTTCTCATCATAATTAGGAAGGAGGCAGAATGGCAATTTAAGTGTCATTGACTGGAAATATCAGAAGTACATAGGGTACTGAGAACTTCGTAGACAGAAGAAAAAGGAAAAGTAGAAGAAGGTCCGAGGAGGTAAGCAAGATGGAGGGAAGTGAATCTAAGGCAACTGTATTGCAGTGCACGATTAAAGATTTAAAGAAGGGATTTGGAGGAGACTATGGGGTGAAGATGAAGCCTAACCACCTCCACATACTCTGTGAGGTCAAATGAGAACACCACAAACTTACAAATAGTGAAAGCAGTCTATACAGTAGTCACAGGATAGCCAGGACACCTGCATCAATATCCATATATTGACTCATGGCTAGGGTTAGCTCAAGACCCTCCTACTTGGACAAGGTTCTGTATCCAAAAGGGAAAGGGAAAAATATTAATGGCACCAAAATTGACTGATTAAAAAAAAAGGAGATTCTACAGGATTTGGACGGGGCTGGATAATGACACGCCTGCCTCCCAGTGCTCCACCAGGACCGGAGGCCGCCTTAATGCCCAGTCCAGGGCCAGGTGAAGTCCTTCAGCAGCCACTGCTTCTCTGCCAGCTCTCCCAGAGTTCATAGAGCCGCCGTTTCCACAGGCTCCAACCCAGCAATGGAGACCTTTGGTCAATCCCCCATAAATCCACCTCGACTGAACATCCTAGATTGTATCCACCTCTCTTGTAACCCCTCAAGATGAATGGAAGTTACACAATCTCCCGGAAAGGAAACTGGGATGGGCTAAACAGTCAAGAGAGAGAGTTAAGTGTCCACTGTTAACTACCTAGGCTTAAGGGATAGGAATCACAGGTTAACTTGGACTGTATCTTTCTTTTCCTTTGTTCAGACTAGTTTCAGGAAATTTGAGGAGGTGGGTTTGGGCATGTACACTTAGGGTATATAAGGTTTCCAGAAAAACTGGTCAGGGTCCTTGGTAAGAGGAGACTCTGCCTTGGGCCCGCTGGTGTAATAAACTGCCCCTATCTGCATTGTCCTTCTGAGTGAGTTTGTTTCCCAGAACGTGTGGCTACAACAAATGAATTGAACAGATATTGTCAAAAATACCTCCAAAAACTGCAGGATATATTACCAATTCTCTGTATTATGGGACTGTATAAAATGTTGCCAAACTGAGGGCCAAAATTGTGCTCATTGCTTTCGTTTGCTTTTTCATGTTCACTATTGAAAGGAGCTGCAGCTTACCATTGTTGTATTTTTATATTTCTATTTATGGTCTTTGCCTGTGTTTCTATTTTGAAAACATCAATCTATATAACATTTAATGCATTCTAAAAAGCAACCTCATTTCTTTTGCATATTTGACAGTTTTTCCCCCCAAATGCCACTTTCTTTTTGCCTTTGCTTATACTCATTTTTATGTTATGTTTTGGTTTTATCAAATGAGATTTTTCACTTTAAAAAAGCTACCAAAATGGATGCGAGTACTTATAGAAAAAGTACCTGCATCCATTTTGATAGCTAAGAAAGTTTCTTTTTTTGGTAAGTTAGATAGCCTATTGTACAAAAATCAATAGTCAATAGATTTATACAGGACTTATTCTATGCAAGCTATTGTATCAAAAATAATGAAGGATAGTTTAATTATAACATGCGTGAATGCTCACTCACTTCAGTTGTGTCTGACTCTCTGTGACCCCATGGACCATGGCTGGCCAGGCTCCTCCATCCATGGGATCCTCCAGGCAGGAATACTGGAGTGCGTTGCCATTTCCTTCTCCAGGGATAAAGTATGAAGTGAGTGAAGTGAGTGAAGTGAAGTTGTTCAGTCGTGTCCAACTCTTTGCGACTCCATGGACTGTGGCTTACCAGGCTCCTCCTTCCATGGGATTTTCCAGGCACGAGTACTGGAGTGGGTTGCCATTTCCTTCTCCTAATTATAGCATAATTTACTTGAAAAGAATAATCTCTTAAGTTTATTAATACATCACAATTGGATATGTATATTTTATAATAACGCATTTGTAAATGTTTGACCAAGAGGCAGAAAGGTTTTGAAATGGTTGTAGAATTTTCTGACTATAAAATAAGAATGAGGATACCTATTAAGCTAGAAATCTGGGAATAAAAATCACCTGTAATCCTATCATCTAGAAAAAAACACACTTAACTTCTTGATATAAATGTCTTTTAGCTAAGCAAAGGTACAGGAAGAGCAAATATATTTGCATCCCAGAAATGTTGTTGATCTCAAATTATAGAATCATATACAAAATGCTGGGAGAGGAAGCAGAGACAAGGAACCCAGTGCTTTTCCAAGCACTGTCCTCCCCTTTTTTCCTTTCTTCTTGCTCTCTCCTTCTCTCTTTCCTTCCTTCCTTTCAATTTTTTTCTTTTCTTTTGATAATTGTCACATAAGAACAGTTTTTCTTTATGCACACCTTGAAATCTGTCTCCTAATTTTTTGCTTCTTTTTGCTTGGATTATATTTGAATATATTTGTTGATGAAACAAACATATGCTACTGAGAATAAGAATTTGGACATAACCACGTGTAATATATACTCATTGCTACTTGTGTGTATCCTGTAGCTTATGATTATATGTGCAAGTCTTGAGGGCGCAAGAAACTTTTACCAAGTTCCTGTCTCCTTTAGTGGCTTCCCGGTTGTAAAGAATCTGTTTGCCAATGCAGGAGATGCAGGTTCAATTCCTGGGTCCAGAAGATCTCCTGGAGAAGTAAATGGTAACCCACTATAGTATTCTTGATGGGAGATTCCAAGGACAGAGGAGCCTGGCAGGCTACGGTTCATAGGGTCACAAAGAGTTGAACACTACACGTAATCCTCCTTTAGACCCCTCTGTCCACAAGAGTCCACTCATTTGTTATTTTTTCAGCACTATATTGTTAACACAAATCTGTTCTGCTGAGAAGACTTTCGTGTTACTTGTTGTGTCACTAAATTCTACTTGTCCTTCAGTTCGTGGCCACCAAATGTCAGCACCTCTAGAGAGTTTCCTCTGAGCGTAACCACTTTCAGGTCCCAATATAGGTTAGATGTTTCTCCTCTTCTGTCACTCATACCTACTTTGCAACCGTTCCATTTGGTCATTGAGTTTCATTTAATTGCCCAGGGAATAAATAAAGCTCTTACCTGCTTTGCCTGTGGGATGAGAAAGCAAGGTCAATATCCGCGTTCCAGGGGTAGGCTCAGAGTTGTCATAGCCATGGGGGATGAGGCCTGTGGGTCCTAGAGGGAATGGTCATATTCAAATATCCTGCACTTCATTAAGTTTCTTTTGGGTCATTTCAGTTTCCATGAAATCAGTTCCTCCTCTCCCTAGACTGCTAGGAACATTTGGAAAATATATGCTTAAGGGCTTCACTCCAGGACCCCCTGGAGATAACGGGGCAGCATAGTGAGAATGGCATATGCTTTGGAATCAGTAAAGCATCAGAGCTGGACTGTCAGCCTCACCTTTTGATGGCTGTGTCCTTGAATTTGCAAATCTCCTAATTGCTCTAAGTTTTATTGTTTTGTCATTAAAGATGGGATTCTTATAAGAGTCATGACAAAATTGATATTTGATAATTATGGATAGTAGTCACTTTTCTCTACCTTTCTCTTGTTTGCTCCTCCATTACTGGATTTCATTTTAAATAAATGTTTCTTATTCTTGTGTGAAAGGCATGGTCTCCCTACAGAAGCTAGTGAAAGTTATGGACTTCCTCTCTCTTCAGGAAAATGCACACTTTTGCAAAAGTTGACATATAATTTCACGCAATTCATGGACCCCTGTGAAACATTTCCATAGACTTAGACCTTAATAAATGTTGCTTTACATTTGTAATCTCCGCTTATCTCCCTTTTTCCTCATAGGCACTTTTCCATAAGGTTCATGGCCCCAGAGCCTTTTCCAAGGACTCTGAGAGGCTGGGGAATGTGACTTGTATCACCATCCACCAGCACATTCAGTCTAACATGTGCCAATGAGCAGAAATGACTACTTGAGGACTGAGACCAATGTTGCTTTTCTCTTCCAAGGTCTTGTTAATTTTTCTGGGCTCGCTTGTTCAAAGCCACCATTGTTTATCTCTGGGAAGCAAAAGGGGATGAAACTCTAGATGATCAAGTTGTCTGATGCCTCAAAGCCTGGATTAGCAGTCTTTCTTTCCTTAATTCATCTCCAATTAAAGATCAAAGGAAAGTTAAAGAGGCAATTTATCAAATCCCTATATTTAAACTCATTTGATTTCCATTCAATGTGCTACAATCTGAAGAGTCAAACAAACAGACAGAAATAAGCACAAAGCATCTGGCTTTTGTTTTTGCCCTTAGGAGACTTCTCTGGTGGATTCTCTTTGCTTTGCCTGAAGTGCAGGAAACCTGCCTCTTGGAGCAGCCCTCAATCAATGACGATGAAGTTGGTGTGTCAGAACCCAGCCCTCTCATCCCCAGGGTAAGATATCCTGCAGACCCATGTTATATGTTGACTCTCAAGTTTGCACAGTTGAGTTATGCTCAGGTTACCTTCAGCTTGATAAAGCACCTTTTAAAACAAAGAGCTGACTCATTGGAAAACACCCTGATGCTGGGAAAGATTGAGGGCAGGAGGAGAAAGGGGTGACAGAGGATGAGATGGTTGGATGGCATCACCTACTCATTGGACATAAGTGTGAGCAAACTCCGGAAGATAGTGAAGGACAGAAGCCTGGCGTGCTTCAGTTCATGGGATGGCAAAGAGTTACACCCAAGTCAGTGACTGAAAGTCACTTACCTAACAGTGATTTCTTAACTTCCAAATAACTTACTTGAATTTGAATCATCAGTCAGAGTCAGCTTCTGTAAGAATCCAAACTACAACATTATCTAATGCACTCAAGGGGCATGCTTTTGGCTCTCTTACTATAGGAGCTTCAAATGTCCCCAGTGGCCACCCACGAAATGCCTGTGGTAGTCCCCAGGCACTGTGACAATTGAAGCACCTGCTCATACCTCCAAATGTCCCCCCCCCCCCAGGGGGCAGTAATACTACTCCCAATTGAAAATCACAAATCTACTGCTTAAGCTATTTAATTCTAGTTTAAAAAATGTGTCCTAACTACTGTGTTTGAGCTCTAAACCAACACTATATTGTGAAGTAATTATCTTCCAATTAAAAATAAGTAAATTAAAAAATAAATCTCCAGGATATCTTAAAAAATGTATACTTAAATAATTGATTTAAGCTTATAATTTTAAGTTAAAAGAAGCAAGATAATTCTACCATTTTTTGGAAATAATATTATAATGTTTATGATAATTTTAGATTTACTGTTTTTATGTCTATAATTTATTAGGTTTATAAGAATTGATTAAGTTCCTGGAGAGCTTTTTTGTTATTCAGATTGCTGAACTCCATATAAAAGAAAAGCAAATGTATTAAATGTATAAATGCTTTTTAAAATATTTAATGGGATTTAATTAACTAAGATGTAAAATCCCCTTTAAAAGTCATACTTAAAATTTACTGGATATATAAATAGTGTCAACAACTTTGTAAATTAAATCCAAATGGTTTGTAAAAACAAAATAAGGCTAAGCCTGTCAGTTTGTAACTTTAGTCAATTAAATATTAATTTTAAAATTGTATCAATCTTAAATAATCTTTTCTGTGTGCAATAACCTCAAAAAAAGCAACAATTCAACACTAATACTGTCTAATAAGTTTCATTCTTTATATGAAAAAGCTTCCTATAAATTTTTGTCCCTCATATACAAGGCATCCCTCTAACTCCACCTTCCCCATATGCCCTTCCTTGATAATTTCAATTCTCATTTCTTTCTTTTCTTTTGAACTTCTTCTGTATTTACAGTGAATGTAGTATACTTTTTCCACAATCAAATATATTTCTTTATTTCTATTATCCATTATTATTTCATGCATATGTTGGTATACTCTTATTGGATTGATAGTTTTTTCATAGTTTCTTCAGGCCTTTCATTGTTTGAATCACCCAGGTGCCTACACATTCTATCTGCCCCCATTTTGCAGCAACCCAATTCCAGAGATCTGGACTGGCTCCAGTTTTCTTGTTTCCATTAACACAGGGTTTTCTTTGAGGAACTGGCCTTAAGGCGATTGGCCCAGGCCACTGCCCCTTACAAGTTCAGGGTCCCCATTACCACTGTGCTGTTGTTGTTGTTCACTCAGTAAGTCGTGAATGACTCTGCGACACAATGCCTGCATGCCAGGCTCCCCTGTCCTTCACTATCTCCTGGAGTTTGTTCAAATTTATGTTTATTGAGTCTGTGATGCTATCTAACCATTTCATCCTCTGTTGTCCCATTCTCTTCCAGCCCTCAATCTTTTCCAGTATCAGGGTCATTTCTAGTGAATCGACTCTGCACTAGGTAGCCAAAGTATTGGAAGTTTCAGCTTCAGCATCAGTCCTCCCAATGAATATTCAGGATTGATTTCCTTAGAATTGACTGGCTTGATCTCCTTGCAGTCCAAGGGACTCTTAAGAGTATTTTTCAGTACCACAATTTGAAAGCATCAATTTTTCAGCACTCAGCCTTCATTATGGTCCAACTCCCACCATCATAAAGGACTTGATTTAGTCATAAAGGACTTGAATCACCTACTGGTTTTCCTTATTTTCCTCAATTTAAGCCTGAATTTCACTATAAGGAGTTCTTGATCTGAGCCACAGTCAGCTCCACTGACTGTTTTTTTGTTGATGGTATAGACTTTCTCCACCTTTGGCTGCAAAAAATATAATCAGTCTGATTTTGGTATTGACGATCTTATGATGTCTATGTGTAGAGTTGTCTCTTGTGTTGTTGAAAAAGGGTGTTTGGTATGACCATTGTGTTCTCTTGGCAAAACTTTTTAGCCTTTGCCCTGCTTCATTTTGTACTCCATGGCCAAACTAGCCTATTACTCTTAAGTATCTCTTGACTTCCTACTTTTCCAGTCCAATCCCCTACGATGAAGAGGATGTCTTTTTATGATGTTAGTTCTAGAAGGTCTTTTAGGTCTTCATAAAACCAGTCAACTTTAGCTTCTTTGGCTTTAGTGGTTGGGGCATAGACTTGGATTACTGTGGCACTGAATGGTTTGTCTTGGAAACAAACAGTTCATTCTGCTGTTTTTGAGATTGCACCCAAATATTGCATTTTGGACTCTTTTGTTGACTATGAGGGCTACTCCATTTCTTCTAAGAGATTCTTGCCCATAAAAGTACATATAATGATTTTCTAAATTAAATTTTCCCAATCCTGTTCATTTAAGTTCAATGAATCTTAAGATGTCAATAGATGTTCACTCTTGGCATCTCTTCCTTGACTATGTCCAATTTACCTTGATTCTTAGACCTAACATTCCAGTTTCCTATGCAATATTGTTCTTTACAGCATCGGATTTTATTTTCATCACCACCAGATACATCCACAACTGAGCATAATTTCTGCTTTGGTCCATTCTTTCTAGAGTTGTTAACAATTGCCCTCCACTTTTCCTCAGTAGCATGTTAGACACTTTCCAAACTGGAGGGCTCATCTTTAGGCATCATATCTTTTGCTTTTTCACACTGTTCATGGGGTTCTTGGGGCAAGAATACCAGAAGGGTTTGCCATTCTCTCCTCCAGTGGACCACATTTAGTGAGAACTCTTCTCTGTGACCCATCTGTCTTGGGTGGCCCTGCATGGCATGGCTCATAGCTTCATTGAGTTATGTAAGCCTCTTCACCATAACAAGACTGTGATCCATGAAGGGGATCAGCTGACTAATGCAATTGCTTTAACTATGGTTGTATCAATTCTTTTACTGCAATATCGGGATGAATAAACTGCTTCAAAATCCTGGCTTAAAAAAACAACCATTTATAATAGCTCACAAATTTAAGGGTCAGTTTTGAATCAGATTCTGGTCTCAGCTGGACTCATTTGTTCATCTTCCATCAGCCTTGAGTTGGGTAGACTCATCTCAGCTGATCTTGACTTGGATCATCTGCAAATCTGAGAGTCAACTATCACGTTGACTATTTTAGATAGTTGGCTGAGATGACTCTGCTTTCCTGTCAGTATCTTAGCCCCAGGTGACTTCAGAGACTAGTTGGGGCATGTTCTCTTAGCAAGCACAGAAAAGACAGGAAGGAAGTGACAGATGCAAGTATTTTGTCAAGGCTTTGCATGAGTCAAGTCTGGTAAGATCTTATTGGTTAAAGCAAGTCATATGACCCATGGGACAAGCAATTATTAAAACAAAACAAAACAGCAAGACCACGAGAAGAAGAATGAAGATATAGGGGAAGGGCAGAGCTGGACCACCAATGCACTAAGTAAAAATCAGCAACAGGTCAGAGTACCTGCTAGAAAATATGGAGCTGAGAAATTTATGTTTCTGAACAGTGTGAGGTCTACATTTTCTGCATATATAGATGTTTTTTCATATGTGAGCAAAACAGTCTGACAGTTCAGTCAGAGTGAACAAGACTATGAAGAATCATAGCTCTCCATGTGCTAATTCCATTCTGTGTCCTAATGTATTCAGTAATTTCAGTGACTATGTACATTTGTTTTTAAATTCTGCTTGAATTAAAGTTTTTGTTAGTTTGGAGAGTTTTAGCTTAGACAACTTCATAGCCCCTGATAGAGTTTGAAAGGGAGTGGTTCCCAGATTTGGAACCTTACTTTCTCCCTTCCTTTCAGGGATTCTTGTTTGGGACCATGAGCTCTTTTTCAAGTTCCTCCTAGAATAAACACAATCACAGGTCTTACATTAAAATTTTGCAAAATTAGTATCCTTGATAAATCCGCATCATTTTAGAATGAGTAGAAATGTTCCATGAAAGTGATACAAACTTCTATTTTAAGATAACTAAATATATGTGCATGTGTGTGTGTGTATAAAAGAATGCTTAAAAGTGTTTAAGGGAACTTCAAAATAGAAGTTCTTGAACAAACATTGTAGGCAGAAGTTGGTCTAAGAAGAGCTTGCAGCCTTGTGAATTGATACAGAAGCTTGTCAACAAATCCAGTGTACTTACTGGAGTCATTTATTAGGAACTTCCTTTGGCAGAGAAATCTCTCTTGTATTTCCAAATTTGCTTTTATGGAAACTGATGACTCTCTGAAGGTTTTATTGAATACGTAAGGTGTTTATCTTCTTTAAAACATATGCTAAATACTTGATTTGGCTTTGTTCCTTTAGGTGCAGGAGTGAGTTATAAAGACTGCAGATTTATCAGTGAGATTTCAGAATGGCTTTGCTGCTTTCTCTCTCTCTCTCTCTCTTTTTTTGTTATGGAAAAGGTACTTTGCACATGTGAAGATCTGATTCATTTCCTGTGGTGTATGATTTGGAGTCATATTTTTGGATGGAACATATGTAGTACATGTAGCCATATTTTTCTGACAAAAACACTAACTTTTTTTTTTTTAGTAAAATAGTTGTTCTTAATTCCTGAATGTGAATTTCAGAAGAGATATCACTCATGTTGCAGCAAAGAATTATGGTTGTGTTGTTTTCTTCATGTTNATTCTTAGACCTAACATTCCAGTTTCCTATGCAATATTGTTCTTTACAGCATCGGATTTTATTTTCATCACCACCAGATACATCCACAACTGAGCATAATTTCTGCTTTGGTCCATTCTTTCTAGAGTTGTTAACAATGCCCTCCACTTTTCCTCAGTAGCATGTTAGACACTTTCCAAACTGGAGGGCTCATCTTTAGGCATCATATCTTTTGCTTTTTCACACTGTTCATGGGGTTCTTGGGGCAAGAATACCAGAAGGGTTTGCCATTCTCTCCTCCAGTGGACCACATTTAGTGAGAACTCTTCTCTGTGACCCATCTGTCTTGGGTGGCCCTGCATGGCATGGCTCATAGCTTCATTGAGTTATGTAAGCCTCTTCACCATAACAAGACTGTGATCCATGAAGGGGATCAGCTGACTAATGCAATTGCTTTAACTATGGTTGTATCAATTCTTTTACTGCAATATCGGGATGAATAAACTGCTTCAAAACCCTGGCTTAAAAAAACAACCATTTATAATAGCTCACAAATTTAAGGGTCAGTTTTGAATCAGATTCTGGTCTCAGCTGGACTCATTTGTTCATCTTCCATCAGCCTTGAGTTGGGTAGACTCATCTCAGCTGATCTTGACTTGGATCATCTGCAAATCTGAGAGTCAACTATCACGTTGACTATTTTAGATAGTTGGCTGAGATGACTCTGCTTTCCTGTCAGTATCTTAGCCCCAGGTGACTTCAGAGACTAGTTGGGGCATGTTCTCTTAGCAAGCACAGAAAAGACAGGAAGGAAGTGACAGATGCAAGTATTTTGTCAAGGCTTTGCATGAGTCAAGTCTGGTAAGATCTTATTGGTTAAAGCAAGTCATATGACCCATGGGACAAGCAATTATTAAAACAAAACAAAACAGCAAGACCACGAGAAGAAGAATGAAGATATAGGGGAAGGGCAGAGCTGGACCACCAATGCACTAAGTAAAAATCAGCAACAGGTCAGAGTACCTACTAGAAAATATGGAGCTGAGAAATTTATGTTTCTGAACAGTGTGAGGTCTACATTTTCTGCATATATAGATGTTTTTTCATATGTGAGCAAAACAGTCTGACAGTTCAGTCAGAGTGAACAAGACTATGAAGAATCATAGCTCTCCATGTGCTAATTCCATTCTGTGTCCTAATGTATTCAGTAATTTCAGTGACTATGTACATTTGTTTTTAAATTCTGCTTGAATTAAAGTTTTTGTTAGTTTGGAGAGTTTTAGCTTAGACAACTTCATAGCCCCTGATAGAGTTTGAAAGGGAGTGGTTCCCAGATTTGGAACCTTACTTTCTCCCTTCCTTTCAGGGATTCTTGTTTGGGACCATGAGCTCTTTTTCAAGTTACTCCTAGAATAAACACAATCACAGGTCTTACATTAAAATTTTGCAAAATTAGTATCCTTGATAAATCTCCATCATTTTAGAATGAGTAGAAATGTTCCATGAAAGTGATACAAACTTCTATTTTAAGATAACTAAATATATGTGCATGTGTGTGTGTGTATAAAAGAATGCTTAAAAGTGTTTAAGGGCACTTCAAAATAGAAGTTCTTGAACAAACATTGTAGGCAGAAGTTGGTCTAAGAAGAGCTTGCAGCCTTGTGAATTGATACAGAAGCTTGTCAACAAATCCAGTGTACTTACTGGAGTCATTTATTAGGAACTTCCTTTGGCAGAGAAATCTCTCTTGTATTTCCAAATTTGCTTTTATGGAAACTGATGACTCTCTGAAGGTTTTATTGAATACGTAAGGTGTTTATCTTCTTTAAAACATATGCTAAATACTTGATTTGGCTTTGTTCCTTTAGGTGCAGGAGTGAGTTATAAAGACTGCAGATTTATCAGTGAGATTTCAGAATGGCTTTGCTGCTTTCTCTCTCTCTCTCTCTCTTTTTTTGTTATGGAAAAGGTACTTTGCACATGTGAAGATCTGATTCATTTCCTGTGGTGTATGATTTGGAGTCATATTTTTGGATGGAACATATGTAGTACATGTAGCCATATTTTTCTGACAAAAACACTAACTTTTTTTTTTTTAGTAAAATAGTTGTTCTTAATTCCTGAATGTGAATTTCAGAAGAGATATCACTCATGTTGCAGCAAAGAATTATGGTTGTGTTGTTTTCTTCATGTTTTTTAAAGCAGTTTGCACAGAAAGTATTTCAAAAGAATTTCCCGTTTATTTCCAATGAAATTTCAGAAATGTGTTTTTGTGGACAGCTGTTAAAGCCTAAAATGAAATCAAGCCCATTAAAACAATATTAAGTTCCATTCAGAAAGAGACTGTTGCAGAATAATTTCATTTAATTTGGTGAAAAAACCAATATTTATTACTTTTAATATACTGTCCTAGGTGTTGAGATATGAAACTGAATAAGATAAGGTTCATACCCTCATGAAACTCTAGAGGGAACAGGTAAAAATTCTAGATATGAAAGATATTGTTTAGAACTAAAAATAAAGCTCTGAAAGAACTAATAAAAGTGTCACAAAAAATCAGCAATTCATTTGGTTTTTGAAGGATGAGTAAGAATAACACACTACCTGGTTTCCTGGTTTTATATTTTTTGCTGATTTTGAGAGTGAGGAAGGAGGGAATAATTTCTTTCCAACTTTAATCCATATTGCTCAAGTAAAGTTGATTTAACTCCTGTCTAGACCCTGACTGAGGCTTGGCCAAAGTGAAACTCACGCTGTCTTGGTTCAAATGCCAGGGATTGGGGCTGGTATATCAAAAGTTATGCATATGTAAAATCAAAAGCTGTAGTCCAAAGGAATGCAATGCCTAGCATGTGGGAGTATCTTAACAATTCAGGCAGCAACCAAAGCAAATATTTTGCAAATATTGTAAGATATTGAAATTGTTTGATAAGATTTTGAAGCATGTCTCATGAAATGTTTCAAAAATTAATTACAGGGACTTTCTTGGCAGTCCATGGTTAAGTCACTGGAATTACATTGCAGGATGAATGGGTTCAATCCCTGCTTGAGAAACTAAGATCCTGCATGCTGTGAGGTGCAGTAAAAAAAAAAAAAAAAGACTATTACACAGTTTCTGAAACAAATTTTAAAAATAGAAAATTTCATCAAAGATGTAAAAGAACCAAATGAAAGTTATAAGACTGAAAATTACCACAACCAAAATAAAAAGTCTATTAAATAAACTCAAGAATAGGGGTTAGAGAATAGAAGATAGACTTGGTGCATTTGGAGATAGATCAATAGAATTTGCTTAATCTGAACAACAGAGATAAAATAGACTGAAAAGATTAATGTGATCTACAAGACAAAAGCAATTTAAAATTTGTATAATCAGAATTCAGAAGTAGAGGAGAAAGAGAGTGGAACTGAAAAAGTTTAATAAATATTGACTTAAAATTTCCCATATTTAGTGAAAGATATAAGCCTGCAGATCCAAGTGCTTGGGCACACTCCAAATATGATAAGTCCAAACAAATCCACACCAAGATATATCATAATTGAATATCTGAAAACAAAGTCTTAAAAACAACTAATGATAAGTAATATGTCATCTATAATTTGATAAAGCTGAACAAACCATTTGTGATTAAAGTTCTTAATCACACCAGAAAAGAGGAAAATGTTCTCAGTCTCACGAAGGTCTATACAAAACCTATTGTTACCATCATACTGAATAAAATGTAGATAAAATATAATTTTACTTTTGTCCTTGAAGGAACACTATTTTTTAATACTAAATTCTTACAGATATAAATACATATTGAATAATATTTTTGATGTTCTGCCTATATTTTTTTCTTTAGATTACTAGCAATTTTATATCTTGCTGTGTTTCTTCCAGTATAAAGATATCCAACTAAATAAACAGAAGCAGATAGGCTCTAATGTCCTTCGAGGCCAAGCAATGTGCCTGGCATCCTGCCTGATGTTACATATAATGTAGTTTAATACTTAAAAATACTGTATTAGTTTCCTATTGCGACTATAACAAAGAACCATAATGTTAGTGATTTAAAATGATCAAAATTTATTCTATTATTTTGCTGGAGATCAGAGATGCAAAGTTTTACAGTATTGAAGTCATGGTTCCAGGAGAGCTGGTTCCTATTCGAAGTTCTGATGAGAGAATCAATGTTCTTGTCTTTTCCAGCTTCTAAGATAACATATATAAATATATATATATATCTCACTTGGGACCCTCTTTGCATCCCTCCAACCTCTTGCTTCTGTTATCACATTTCCTTCCACTGACTATGTCTTCTTGACTCCTTTTTATAATTTCTGTTGTGATTACATTGGGTCCACCTGTATCTTTTACTTAATCTAACCCCCATCTCATGATCCTGAACTTCATCACATCGGCAATGTTTTTTTTTTTTTTTTTTGTCATATAAAGAAAGTAATTTATAGGATCCTGGATTTAGAATGTGTGTCTTTGAAAGGCCATTATCTTACCTACTATCAGTTCAGTTCAGTTCACTTCAGTCGCTCAGTTGTGTTCAACTGTTTGTGACCCCATGAATCAGAGCACACCAGGCCTCCCTGTCCATCACCAACTCCCAGAGTTCACTCAAACTCATGTCCATTGAGTCAGTGATGCCATCCAGCCATCTCATCCTCTGTCGTCCCCTTCTTCTCCTACCCCCAATCCCTTTCAGCATCAGCGTTAGAGGTGGTCAAAGTACTGGAGTTTCAGCTTCAGCATCAGTCCCTCCAATGAACACCCAGGACTGATCTCCTTTAGGATGGACTGATTGGATCTTGCAGTTCCAAGGGACTCTCAAGAGTATTCTCCAAAACCATAGTTCAAAGCATCAATTCTTTGGCACTCAGCTTTCTTTATAGTCCAACACACATCTATACATGACTAGTGGAAAAAGCATAGCCTTGACTAGATGGACCTTTGTTGGCAAAGTAATATCTCTGTTTTTTAATATGCTAAGTTGGTCATAACTTTCCTTCCAAGGAGTAAGCATCTTTTAATTTCACGGCTGCAGTCACCATCTGCAGTGATTTTGGAGTCCCCTCAAAAATAAAGCCTGACACTGTTTCCATTGCTTCCCATCTATCTGCCATGAAGTCATGGAACAAGATGCCATGATCTTAGTTTTCTGAATGTTGAGCTTTAAGCCAACTTTTTCACTCTCCTCATTCACTTTTGNGGAGTCCCCTCAAAAATAAAGCCTGACACTGTTTCCATTGCTTCCCATCTATCTGCCATGAAGTTATGGAACAAGATGCCATGATCTTAGTTTTCTGAATGTTGAGCTTTAAGCCAACTTTTTCACTCTCCTCTTTCACTTTTGTCAGGAGGCCTTTTAGTTCCTCTTCACTTTCTGCCATAAGGGTGGTGTCATCTGCATATCTGAGGTTATTGATATTTCTCCTGGCAATCTTGATTCCAGCTTGTGCTTCCTTTAGCCCAGCGTTTCTCATGATGTACTCTGCATAGAAGTTAAATAAGCTGGGTGACAATATACAGCCTTGATGTACTCCTTTTCCTATTGGAACCAGTCTGCTGTTCCATATCTAGTTCTAACTGTTACTTCCTGACCTGAATATAGGTTTCTCAAGGTCAGGTGGTCTGGTATTCCCATCTCTTTCAGAATTTTCCACAGTTTATTGTGGTCCACACCATCAAAGGCTTTGGCATAGTCAATAAAGCAGAAATAGATGTTTTTCTGGAACACCCTTGCTTTTTCAATGATCCACTGGATGTTGGCAATTTGATCTCTGATGCCTCTGCCTTTTTAAAAACAAGTTTGAACATTTGGAAGTTCATGGTTCACATATTGTTGAAGCCTGGCTTGGAGAATTTTAAGCATTACTTTACTAGCGTGTGAGATGAGTGCAAGCAGTGAGAAGAAGGGCAAAGTCTACTAGAGTTTTGCCAAGAGAACGGACTGGTCATAGCAAGCACCCTCTTCCAACAACACAAGAGAAGATTCTCACATGGACATCATCAGACAGTCAACACAAAATCAGATTGATTATATTCTTTGCAGCCAAAGATGGAGAAGCTGTATACAGTCAACAAAAACAAGACCAGGAGCTGACTGTGGCTCAGATCATGAACTCCTTATTGCCAAATTCAAACTTAAATTGAAGAAAGTGGAGAAAACCACTAGTCCATTCAGGTATGACCTAAATCAAATCCCTTATGATTATACAGTGGAAGTGAGAAATAGATTTAAGGGATTAGATCTGATAGACAGAGTGCCTGATGAACTATGGAATGAGGTTCATGACATTGTACAGGAGACAGGGATCAAGACTATCCCCATGGAAAAGAAATACAAAAAAGCAAAATGGCTGTCTGGGTAGGCCTTACTAATAGCTGTGAAAAGAAGAGAAGCAAAAAGTAAAGGACAAAAGGAAAGATATAAACATCTGAATGCAGAGTTCCAAAGAATAGCAAGGAGAGATAACAAAGCCTTCCTCAGCAATCAATGCAAGGAAATAGAGGAAAACAACAGAATGGGAAAGACTAGAGATCTCTTCAAGAAAATTAGAGATACCAAGGGAACATTTCAGGCAAAGATGGGCTTGATAAAGGACAGAAATGGTATGGACCTAACAGAAGCAGAAGATATTAAGAAGAGGTGGCAAGTATACACAGAAGAACTGTACAAAAAAGATCTTCATGACTCAGATAATCACGATGGTGTGATCACTCACCTAGAGCCAGACATCCTGGAATGTGAAGTCAAGTGGGCCTTAGAAAGCATCATTATGAACAAAGCTAGTGGAGGTGATGGAATTCCAATTGAGCTATTTCAAATTCTGAAAGATGATGCTGTGAAAGTACTGCATTCAATATCCAGCAAATTTGGAAAACTCAGCAGTGGCTACAGGACTGGAAAAGGTGAGTTTTCATTTCCAAAGAAAGGCAATGCCAAAGAGTGTTCAAACTACTGCACAATTGCACTTATCTCACACTTACCTACTATAACCACCTGCATTAGTTAAGTGGTTGTGTTAGAGATTACCTATTGTCCCCCAATATTCATTTTTGCTTTCTTCCTTAGTGATAAAAGTTTTAGATGGTCACAAGACAAACCTGGTAAAAGTTATCTATCCAAACTTCTCTGGCATTTAGGTGTGGTCATGTTACTTCCACTGAACAATAAATGTGGGAGCAGATGTGAAGATGACACTAGCAGCCAAAAGTCTCTCTGAAGCAGTGAACGCATTTCATGTTTCTGTCCCCCTGCTATGGCAACCAGTGAAACTTCAGCCTGCACTTCTGTATGAAGATTATACCTGCCAGGATTCCTACCAACAATCTAATTGAAATGAATATCAAGAATGAGCCTTTGGGGTTGTTAAATATTAGAGAATAATATTGTCCACCCTGACTGTGTATCTTAAAGTACACATTTGTAGTTGTTTCATTGTTCAGTCACTAAGTCATGTCTGATTCTTTGTGAGGAGCATGCAGGCTCCTCTGTCCTCTACCATCTCCTGGAGTTTGCTCAAATTCATGTCTGTTGAGTTGGTGATGCTATTTAACCGTCTCATCCTCTGCCACTCACTTCTCCTTTTGCTGATGCTCCTTGTGCTTCTTCTTTTCCTGAGGCTCCTTTCTCAGCATCAGGGTCTTTTCCAATGAGTTGGCTCTTTGCATCAGGCAGTGCTGTACGTATTGACTACTTGTGCGACAGCCTTGCTAGAATAGCTTACTGATAATCAAAGTTTCAAATGGCAGGGAACTGCTGTCCTTGTGTCAAGGATATGGGTGCACAAACCAATCTAAGCTAATAGAACCCTGAGAAATGAGAAATCTGTAAGGAAGCTTTTCTGGGAAAGGTTTTCCTATCTAGTAAAATATGGTCATTTGCCATGTTCCCTTTCTACTTTTGCTGTTATCAGATGAAGATGTGGTACTTGAAACTAGAGGTAGTCAGGTTGTAACCACGATGGGAAGGAAGCTAAACATGTAATTGAAAATTTGTTCAAACGCTCTGACACAATTGGGCTGCTGAATCAGTCTTGTTAAATACCTAATTATGAATGCCTTCATGTAGAAAAATATTGTTTTGACTGCTTTAAATGTGCTTTATGCTATTTAAAATTGAAAGCGTATGTTATTTGACATATAGAGACTTGTTGCCAAATCTAAAATTTCAGGAACCAAATAAATTTAGATGTATGTATATTTCATAAGCCCCTTATTAACCATCTTTTTTTATTCTCTTCCAAAACTAAGGGAATAGACTGCTTCCCACAACACCTAGTCTCTTAACTACACAGACTCACTGTTTAAACCCATGAATTGATTGATAATGTTTGGGAGATGTGTGTGTGTGTGTATATATATATATATATGTATATGTATATATATATGGCAAAATACAAACATATGTACATACACACAACATCAAAGTATAGTTAAGGTTTATTTAGCATTTAGTCTAAGTATAAATGTTAACTTTATAACAGGCAGTTAGTAGGTCAACTGGATATTTTATCCATATACATATGACATTTTATACATTTTATAGTTGAAGTTTTGCTCTAAAATAACTTTACAAGAAATGCTTATTTTTTATTCCCCTTAGATAAATAGAAGTCCACAGACAAGTATTGGTGGGGTAAAGGTAGGGGAGAGAGAAACAGAATAAATCTTCATGTCTCATTTTAGATTTTTAAAAATTTAACTTATCTATACTCTTCTACGATACTTTTATATAATTTGTCACTTGAGTTTACAAATATTTAAAAATATTTTAGAAATATTAAATATTTCAGAAGCATATTAAAAAGCTGCTGAAAGACAAAGACAGAAATGAAACTTCAGGTTCTACATTATAATAGAACAGAATAGATTACAGTTTTTCCCCAAATACCTCTTTGTAATAATTGTGAGCAGAAAATGCCAGTTCCAGTTCCAGGGTTACTCGGGTTGTTTAGAGTTGCAACATGACCTCCTCCTTCCCTGGAAACAAATACTCCCAGAGAACAGTGTAAAATGTTACAGATCAGGGATGCAGTCTGGCATTCACAGCCTGAGAGATTTGTCTAAGTCATGACCAAGAGATCACCCAGTTTAGGTTGTAGTAGAGCAGTGTGCAACCTTTCCTGGGTCGGGAACACATACAGACTTCCCCTCAGATGCTTGGTGCACTGAGGTCCTATGAGCGGTCACTAAACATTGCCAGTTGAAGCTGGTAACAATTTCTAATATTTTTGTCTATTTGTTCAGAGTTTTATTCCGTTTCCCTGATCACTTACTTCATTTCTGGTAGCTACTGCACTCTGAGATACCACTTCACTGCTTTGCTGCCCAAGAGGCAGCATGTTCAATCTCTATTTCTAGTACAGTGAAAGTTGCAAACATTGCTTAGCTAAAATAAAAATCTTTGGAAAACCTGACTCAATCTAGGAAGAATATCCAAATGGGCTTTTTTTTGCAAAATGAATGACCTCATCCACAGCTTAGTACTACACAAAATGAGAGCTTCCTTTAATTATATGGGAAGGGAAAATAAGCTATCACAGAGAAAGAGGCACAGACCTGAGGAAAGAAATATAACTTTTCAAAGATAATTGAAAAATAGGCTTAATGATTGCTATCAAAAGGTAAAATCAGAGGAAAAAAGTGTGTTTGGAATTCATATACTGCATGAACATTATGTAATTTAGATGTTACATTATTCTTGAAAATATTTCCTCCTTTTAAAATACTGATCAATGTTGGAATTAAGCTACATAAATTATGTACTATATTTTTGCAGCATTAAATATACTCATACTGATGTTGTTGTTCAGTCACTAAATCATGTCTGACTCTTTGCGACCCTGTGGACTGAAGCACAGCAGGCTTCCCTGTCCTTCACTATCTCCTAGAGTTTGTTCAAATTCATGTCCATTGAGTCAGTGATGCTATTGAACCATCTCATCCTCTGCCACTCGCTTTTCCTTTTGCCCTCAATCTTTCCCAGCATCAGGGTCTCTTTCAATGACTCAGCTCTGCGCATGAGGTGGCCAAAGTATTGGAGCTTCAGCTTCAGTATGCTTTTTTTCATCTCTATGGCACAGATTCCAAACATTTATACTTTTCCTTTCCTTCCTGGGTGCAAAACTAAACTACATTTTCCAGCCTCCCCCTGCCATCGGACTGGTGGGGCTATTGGATTAACTTTTGGATAATGGTTATATGAACCATTTCAGGAACTGGTCTATAAGAATCTTTCTCCTGTAATCCTCCTGCTTTTCCCCTGACTGGTAACTGGGTGTGAAGGATCAAGTAGAGGCTTTCATGGCTCTAGAGAATGTCAGTCTGCATGAAACACAGAAAAACCACATGGAAGGCTTCCCACCATCCAGGAACATCTGCATTAAGTTTGACATAGACAAGAAATATATTTTTATTATATTATGACAATAAGACTTTGATATTTGTTTGCCATAGAAGCTAATATTACTTTCTGTAATGAAAATACTATTTTACAGGAGGCTTTCTAGCCTTGTATACAAACTCAGCACACAAGGAAAACTTGTATTTGAAAAGAAAGCCTATCAATGAGACATAGGCAGGTTAGGCAGAGTTCTAAAATGTGAATTTAATGTGCATCAAATTTAAAACAATATAGGAAAATTCCAGACAGATACTATAATGCTAACCATGCAGTTACTTCACAAAGTTTTCAGGTTAAATATTGGAGCTGCTTGCAGAGCTGATGTTTTTTCTATATGACTCCCATGTAAGTTTTGTTCTGCCACTGCACAGAAGCACCTGTTTGAACTATTTAGT
>SJYW01036342.1:0-20409 GCA_006410735.1 Raphicerus campestris | reverse complement strand
GGCTTTTTTTTTGCAAAATGAATGACCTCATCCACAGCTTAGTACTACACAAAATGAGAGCTTCCTTTAATTATATGGGAAGGGAAAATAAGCTATCACAGAGAAAGAGGCACAGACCTGAGGAAAGAAATATAACTTTTCAAAGATAATTGAAAAATAGGCTTAATGATTGCTATCAAAAGGTAAAATCAGAGGAAAAAAGTGTGTTTGGAATTCATATACTGCATGAACATTATGTAATTTAGATGTTACATTATTCTTGAAAATATTTCCTCCTTTTAAAATACTGATCAATGTTGGAATTAAGCTACATAAATTATGTACTATATTTTTGCAGCATTAAATATACTCATACTGATGTTGTTGTTCAGTCACTAAATCATGTCTGACTCTTTGCGACCCTGTGGACTGAAGCACAGCAGGCTTCCCTGTCCTTCACTATCTCCTAGAGTTTGTTCAAATTCATGTCCATTGAGTCAGTGATGCTACTGAACCATCTCATCCTCTGCCACTCGCTTTTCCTTTTGCCCTCAATCTTTCCCAGCATCAGGGTCTCTTCCAATGACTCAGCTCTGCGCATGAGGTGGCCAAAGTATTGGAGCTTCAGCTTCAGTATGCTTTTTTTCATCTCTATGGCACAGATTCCAAACATTTATACTTTTCCTTTCCTTCCTGGATGCAAAACTAAACTACCTTTTCCAGCCTCCCCCTGCCATCGGACTGGTGGGGCCATTGGATTAACTTTTGGATAATGGTTATATGAACCATTTCAGGAACTGGTCTATAAGAATCTTTCTCCTGTAATCCTCCTGCTTTTCCCCTGACTGGTAACTGGGTGTGAAGGATCAAGTAGAGGCTTTCATGGCTCTAGAGAATGTCAGTCTGCATGAAACACAGAAAAGCCACATGGAAGGCTTCCCACCATCCAGGAACATCTGCATTAAGTTTGACATAGACAAGAAATATATTTTTATTATATTATGACAATAAGACTTTGATATTTGTTTGCCATAGAAGCTAATATTACTTTCTGTAATGAAAATATTATTTTACAGGAGGCTTTCTAGCCTTGTATACAAACTCAGCACACAAGGAAAACTTGTATTTGAAAAGAAAGCCTATCAATGAGACATAGGCAGGTTAGGCAGAGTTCTAAAATGTGAATTTAATGTGCATCAAATTTAAAACAATATAGGAAAATTCCAGACAGATACTATAATGCTAACCATGCAGTTACTTCACAAAGTTTTCAGGTTAAATATTGGAGCTGCTTGCAGAGCTGATGTTTTTTCTATATGACTCCCATTTAAGTTTTGTTCTGCCACTGCACAGAAGCACCTGTTTGAACTATTTAGTCAAAACAACTTCCCAGATGTTTCTAGCTTTAGTTGATACTACAAATGGCCTTTGAAGGAAACATAAAATACCAAAAGTCTTTATGATACAGCCAGTTAACTGTTTAAACCACAAACATTGATTTTAAGTACAAGTAACAGCCAGCAGTAAAAAAGAAGTAACTATTTTATTAGGGTAAAAATTATCATGGCTTCTTTTGCTTGATATGAGAGAAGGTGACAGAGGATGGATGAACATAAATCAACTTATTGGGCTATGTCTTTCAAATAGTTTAGCTCAATTTTTAACGAATTCATTGTCCTCATAAGACAGAGATGTTTTCTGGATAATGATAGTCAACAGCATAAAGTGCAGGTATCAGTTATTGATTGCTGTGTCACAAGTTACCAATATTTACTAACTTACACAACACATATCTATTATTTTATAACTTTTGTTGGTCAGAAGTTGGGTAACAGCTTAACTGGCTGGTCTGCTTCATAATCTTTCTCAAGGTTGTAATCAAGCTGTCAAACAAGGCTGGGGTCTTATCTAAAGGCACAACCAAGAAAGGATCAATTTCTTTACTTAATTACATGACAGTTGGCAGAATCCAGTTCATTGTTTGTGAACAGATTTCAGGCCTTGGTATTTTTTTGGTAATTGACCATAGCGTATGGTCCATTTTTTGTCACATGGGCTCTCCAATATGACAAATTGATTCATCTAAGCCGTGGTGTGTGTGGTTTGGGATAGCGGGTTACTAGCAAGACAGGAGTTACAACTTATCTAACCTAATCATGAACTTGACATCCCATTTCCATTGCTACTTTCTACTGTTTAGAATCAAGTCCATTCTGTTACCTTTACTGTATTCTATTCTCTAGACAAAAGGTACCAACTTAAAGCGGATGATGTTATATTTATATTTTAGCTTGCAGTCATTGTGTTTAAGTTTATTAGCATATAAACTTAACTTTCATGCACTTTCAATGATATTTAACTTTCTAAGCCCCTACCATGTTATTCTTATTTGTTTTATTTTTCTGGGGGTTCTGCGTTATCTTTTCTGCTGTTGATTGTAGGGGTGGATGGCACTTACTTGGGTCACCTACTGGTGCTGAGTGACCCTCTGGTGGGGATGTAACAGATGCTGACGGTTCTCCCTAAGCTGGCTGCTTGGAGGGCAGGAAGACAAAGAGTTTTGCCATTGCCGCTAACATTATCAGCTTCTCTGACATCCAGATTATGGACCTAGGACTTGTCAGTTTCAGGGATTAGCAACTGCAAGGGATCAAACTCCTAGCTAGCCTGGGTTGAAGAGTGGTGACTGGGGATCCTCACTAGATGAGGCTTCACATTCCCTGATCTCTTTGCTGGAGAGAACAGTCTTGTCTTANGATTATGGACCTGGGACTTGTCAGTTCCAGGGATTAGCAACTGCAAGGGATCAAACTCCTAACTAGCCTGGGTTGAAGAGTGGTGGCTGGGGATCCTCACTAGATGAGGCTTCACATTCCCTGATCTCTTTGCTGGAGAGAACAATCTTGTCTTGTATACACTGTTTGTTGGTGGTTATGGGCTGCAAGCCTCTCTGGCACCCAGTACAAGGGTTTATGGCATATAAAATGAAAACCCAAGGATATTCCCTTATCATTCCTCAAGTTTTGTGGTATCTAGAAAATTTGCCTCTTTTTTTTTTCTATTTTTCAAATCCCTTTAAGATCTTGATTAACATTTAATATCATCAGTTATAATTTACAGAGTATTTAGTTGTATTTAGGGAGAGAGAGTAAGAGAAAATAAATTTATACAGCCTTGTTCTAGAATCCACAATTATTCATAAGTCTCTCAGTACACAACTAAGGAAGTTTGTGGAAACCTGTCGTTCTGTAAATGTTCTCTAACAGAGTTCAGCCACTGATAAAAATACTGACATGCATTGAAGAGCCTTTCATTTTTATACAAATGATTTCACTTCATAACATGACTTTAACAGAAATCATACCAAGGTGCCTATTGTTATTATCAAAATTTTACTGCTGAAGGATGTCCAGGAATAACTCTCAATGACAAATATATTACATGAAAAGGATTGGAAGTGGAGTTTTAGACCTGTCATTTCAAATTGTGACTTCTGTCAGCTAATCCAGTCAAGGGAAAATATGTTTTATAGTGGTTCAAAAGAATTTATTACCTTCTTAAATTAATTATAAAATATTCTAAGAGGTAATATTGTCTGAGATCAGGATAGAATGTGGACAGGAGTAAATTTGAGGCATTCGAGAAAGAATAATGGACACTGGCAAATGCATGAGGTTGTAAAGATATAGGAGGTTTTTTTTTTTTAAAGAANCTGGAGTGTGAAGTCAAGTGGGCCTTAGGAAGCATCACTACAAGCAAAGCTAGTGGAGGTGATGGCATTCCAGTTGAGCTATTTCAAATCCTGAAAGATGATGCTGTGAAAGTGCTTCACACAATATGCCAGCAAATATAGAAAACTTAGAAGTGGCCACAGAACTGGAAAAGGTCAGCTTTTCATTCCAATCCCTAAGAAAGGCAATGCCGAAGAATGCTCAAAGCATGACACAATTGCACTCATCTCACACGCTAATAAAGTAATGCTCAAAATCCTCCAAGCCAGGCCTCAGCAATATGTGAACTGTGAACTTCCAGATGTTCAAGCTGATTTTAGAAAAGACAGGGGAACCAGAGATCAAATTGCCAACATGTGTTGGATCATCAAAAAGGCAAGAGAGTTCCAGAAAAAACATGTACTTCTGCTTTATTGACTATGCCAAAGCCTTTGACTCTGTGGATCACAATAAAAGTCAATAAAAGTATTGAAATAATTCTTGAAACATACAGAACTGTGTATACTCTTTTTCATTCATTGTTGAAAGTACTTATTACATTTATAAAATGGTGTAATATGTCTCTCAGAGTTCTTTTGTCAGTTTTCAGCATGTAAGTGGCTGTCTAAAATTCATAGATGTATATAGCTCTATACAAGATACCATAGATCTAATGAATGCTACTAAAACTGTGATCACTTTTAATATTTTGCATCATTCAATTTCCAGACTACAGGACTGTAAAATTTTTGTTCATAATTTCATATTAACTGCTTAAATTTTCTTTATATATACACCAAATTTAACTTATATTGTTGCTACATAAATATTTAACTTAAGGAAATCCTTAAGTCTTCAATATTTCTGATCTATTTGTCCCTAAGTTTTTTTCACACATATTCTAAAGCATGATATAAGTTCCCAGGGAGGAATAAATAAGTACAGGTTGCAGATAGAAAGCATTTTAAAGAATTAGAGAATTATTTTCAAAATATTTTTGTAGGTTTACAATAAAACTTGCCAACTTTTCTCCTTGGAATGCAGTTTAAAGAAGATAGGGTTAATTCTTTCTGTTATTAGACACTTTTCTAAATAACTGATCATTTACTTAGAAGTAGAATGAAATCAACCTTGTTAACTCTGTATATTCCTCTTAAATCTAAATACTTAGAGGACAAAATTTGCTTTTATGTGTGTTTGAGTTTCTAGAAACCCTCATGGTTATGCCACATAGTAAGCAACTAATATAATTAAATGATTAATTTATCTACATATATGTGTATGGTTGAAGCAAAAATTTTGTTATTCTTTAAGATAAAATGTGCTCAGCCTATTTTTGATGGTTATATGTATGTATATGAAATTTATGTGTGTCCTTTTATTTTTTAATTCCTAATACCAGGTTGTTTTTCCTTGCCTATGGTTAACATTTCTATGCTTTACTTGCAACATATTATATTTTTGAAATATGACTTATATATATAGTCTGTTCACTTTTACATCTGTGCTTTTAAAAATTCTTTCCCTAGATACTTTTGTTTAAAATGGCCTTACCATTTTGTTTCCTTGTTAGATTTTTGTCAGAGGGAAAATTAATTGAAATACAAAATGGGAAAGCTAAGGAAAACAACTGAGCTACTTTGAGTCCCTCAGGTTCTTCCATTTGGACCTAAGTTATTTCCGTTGATGAATACAAGCCACTTACTGCTGTTGGAGCTATGGTGGTGAATATCTTAAAGAATTTTTCAAGAACAGCAAACATTTTATAAATTGTGAATCCCAGGAAAGAATGAGACAAATTTCCTCTCTCCTCCTTCTTCTCCAAGGAGTCAAACAGAAGAAACAAAACTTTGTATAAGCAAAAACAAAAAGATTTGTATATGCTACTTGTACTTGAAGTAACCATGAGTATTGGATATATATTTAAAAGAAAGTTTTAGAAGCAGGTATTAAATATGAAAAAGAATACAAGGCTTTAGATCAAAGACATTGATGTTAGAAAATAGGGAAAGAGGCCAGGTATTTCACTCCAGTAGATAAAAATTGGATAAGATGGGTTTAATTTTGCCTTTAAAAGACTGATTTTGTGGAACAAAGCTGCCAATAGGTTATGAAGAGACAGATGCTAGCAGATTCCTCTCCCTATACTTCCCTTTTGTCAACAAACTGTGAAAAAGCAATGATCCTCCTTGGGAAGGTTTTTGTGGAAAAAAAGAAAAAAGGTCATCTACACAATGAACCTAACAGCATTTTGTACCTGAAATACAGAAACATTCAATTAATATTTTCTTTCGTTATCCTTCTCCTGAAGTCATAGAGAGCTCTGGATAAAATTTAGATGTTAATTTTGAAAGCTAACATTTAAAACTTTCCATTTCCCCCTCTTAAAGTGGAAAGACTCAAAGCATACTCTTTCCCTGATAAGGGCTGACTATGAGTCTCCAGTTGCCTGGGCAGTTCTAGTTTATGAGGTATACTTATTAATAGCATTGACTTCAATTCTCAAAATTATCTTAATTAGGATAAAAAGTTATATAGTAACCCTATCAACAATGAATATTTAATTGGAGATTTGAGTGTGACCAATAAGAAAGTTCTGGAAACAAGGTAGGGCTTTGGCAGTGCTGAATTGTAAGAAGCTTCATTATGAGGTTATTTGGGCAGCATTAGAAAATTGAAAGGTCAATGAGAGAGATGAGAAGGTATAGAAAGTAGAGAAAGTTCCTCTCACAGTTAAGGATACTGAGAACAAAAACAGTAAATCAATTAACCTAAATCATGTTGATAGGTAAGTGTAGATACAGAATAACAAATTTTCTTTAGTAAAGGTATTATTTAAAAAATTACAATAAAATAAGTTAATTGGTTTTACTTTTTTAATAATTTTTTTAAGTTCAAAATATATATCTTTTATTTTGGGACTGTAAAAAGTATACAAATAACAAGTTGTTGTCAGAAATATATCTAGTATGATGTTAAAGATAAGAGCTCTATATCTCTTTAAAAAAAAAACAAAAACCACAAAGCACCACCTTAAGAAGTTTGAGAGATGCAGAAAAGCACCAGGACCTCATTTGCTCTGCTTTGTTTCGAAAGCTAACAGCAACTTAGATTTGATTGGAAGTGGACAACTGGGGAGACAGGAGGTGGAGAGAGAGAACATCAGCAACATGGCGGGATGCCCAGTCAGAGGGAAAGAGGCAGCTAGTGGGGGATTTCCTATGGCAGGGACTCTGAAGAACAGAAATGTTTAGCTTTAAAATATAAATTTTTGTCTCTATGACGTATTTTTTTAGTTTATCTCAACATTTCACTAAAAGTTCTGTATTCCCAATAGCCTTGTGTCAGTGGAACTGTGGGAAAGTAAGTGATTTGAAAGAGACAGGAAGCGATGCCTTCCTATCATCTGACATTTGGGATTGGAGGCGATACACCACAGGGAAGAGAAAGGTAACCTCAGGAACATCTCAGAGTTCTGGAGAGGGACCCAAAAACCAGGGAAAGCTGGCCAGAGAACAGGCTAATTCAGAGTTGGACATGAGCCAGACCCTATTTATCTTACATATATTAGAGAAAGGTAACTCTCAGGGTTCAAATTCCAGCTCACTGCTTAGTAGCTATATGATCCTTGACAAGTTATATATCTCCAAAGCCTGTTTGCTAGTATATAACTCTAGGATAATGAAAGCACTGCTGCATAGGCCTGATGGAAAGGTTACATGATATGATTGACTTTGAGACACATAGCTCTGTGCCCAGCAAGTAGCAAGTGGCTCTATAGAAGATAGCTGATAATTAGACTAGTTTTAGCATAGAATTTTGCATTCAGGGTATTATTTTGTATCTACTTAATATTATAATAACATTCTCCCATATCATAATAAGATTCTCCCATATCATAATAAAATTCTCCCATGTCACTGAATATTTTTTAAAAACAATTTTTAATAAATGTGCCAAAGCATGCAAGCATTTTAAGATTCTTCATACATGAACAACTTTCTCTGCTGGAAAAGAATGTCAAACATCATGATTATGATTTTTATTGTAAGCAAAGAGTATTTCAAAATGGCTTAAACCATACAATGGGTATGTACTCAGTTGCTCAGTTGTTTGCAATCCCGTGGACTGCAGCTCACTAGGGTCCTCTGTCCATGGAATTTTCCAGAGAAGAATACTGGAGTGGGTTGTCATTTCCTACTTGAGGATCTTCCCAATCCAAGTATCGGGGGAGTGTGTAATTTCCTTGGTTCTGTCTCACCACAGCAAAAATTTGAAGTGATGGATGGACCCAGTGTTATAGTTCAGTTTTATTTGGCAAGCAAAGGAAAATACATCCTCAAGGCATGAGGGCAGGCTGACCCAAAAGACGCAAAGAGAAGAGAGACCCCAGCTCAATTTTGGCTCCTCTTTTTATGTTTTTCTCCTCCCCCTGAGCCTGCCCTATGTAAATTAGGCTAGCAGGAGGGCTGGTTTTTTTGTTGTTGTTTTTTTACCGGAGGTTCTCACTCCAGTCCTCAGACCTTCCTTTGTTCTATTTCCGTGGGCTTTTCCCTTCTTTGTTTTTTATCCACCGCCACTCTGGACTCCTTTTTCCTATTCTAACTACCTAACACAAAGATCAAACTGACATCTCTCACATCTCCTGCATTGACAGGCAGATTCTTTACTACTGTGCCACCTGAGAAGCCCAAAACCATAAACAAAATATTATAAATTCCAAAGATAGGCCACCCTCCAAATCTGATTGATAAGAAGTTTCAAGATCATTAAAGACCCATGTTGTTTCCATCTCTTCTATCTTTCTTGAGTTTCCCTGGTGGCTCAGAAGGTAAAGAATCTGCTTGCAACACAGGAGACCTGGGTTCAGTCTATAGGTTGGGAAGACCCCCTGGAGAAGGGAATGGCTACCCACTCCAATATTCTTGCCTGGAGAATCCCACGGACAGAGGTACCCTGGCAGGCTACAGTCCATGGAGTCACAAAGAGCTGGACATGACTGAGCAACTAACACTTTCACACACAATCAACTTTCTTGTCTTTGACATCATACTCAGGTAGATAGTAAAGTGGATAAGTGTTTCATCTGGACACAGTAAGGCCCAATACCTCCATCATACCAAAAAGGAAATCTTCTGGATGCCTACACAGATTTCACTAGTTATTGGCCAGACTGATCACATGCTTATTGCCAACCAGTTCCTGGATGAGAAGCTGGATTAGCATAATTGAATTGACTAGTTACTTAGGATGGGCTGGAAGTAGGAGAATCAAAAGTATTTGAGAGTGCCACTTCAGTTTCATCCCCACTAATGCTAGGTATTATTGTAAACTTCCATATCTATTGGTTTCTCATAAAAAAATATGTTTGGGTACAATATGCACCATGAAAAAAGTGCAAGTGTTAGTTGCTCTATGGTGTCGGACTCTTTGCAACCCCACGGACTATAGACTGATAGCTTCCTCTGTCCATGGGATTCTCTAGGCAAGAATATTGGAGTGGGTAGCCATTCCCTTCTACAGGGGGATCTTTCTGTACCAGGGGTCAAACTCGCATCTCTCGCATTGCAGGCAGATTCTTTACAGTCTGAACCATGAATATACACCATGGTTCAGCACAAACACTGTTGACTAATTAAAAGAATGAATGAATTAATAAATTGAAAAAACTGAACTTCTCAAGTCTTTAGTTCATTTGGGCTGTACTCTACCAGGCTGAACACTAATAGCTTGAGAGAAGAGATGAACCTTAAATACTAAGAGGATATTACATGCAAAGAAAGGATATTGAGCAATAATACTGCTTAGGAGCTCAATCATTATTTGGAGGAATCTATAAACTGTAAATTAAAACATGAAAATAAGTGTAGACAGAAGTGAAATTTAAGCCCTCAATGGGGGTAATCCTTCAGCAGAAATGGCCTCACACTATTTTTCTTGGATAATTTTGAGCCCCATTGTACTATCTGAAGGAGGCCTATTGAACAGTGATTGACTGGTGTTGACTTAGTGTTACACTCATTTTGCACAAAAACTTCTCTGCTATAATGCTTGGTGAAGTTATACATTGAAGTCAATTGTGATCCTGAAATCAAATGAAATCATTCACCCTCTCCTCAAGGGTTTTAGCATGACATGTTCTATTACATTATAATTTTGAAAAGAGTCACTTCTCCTGATGGCTAATTATTAACTTTCAAATGGATGCTGTACAAATTGCAATCAAATATCTTTACTTATTCAATACTTAACATTGTCAGGAAATATAATTCCACTTTAAAGGGTTTTGTGGTTTTACTGACACCAAGATTTCTTTGTTCTGATTTTGGTCTCCTCTCTTGCTGCCTCTGGGCAAACTGAAGTACTACATCATTGAGCTTTGTGTTTTCAAATTCCTTGATGTGTATCAGTGCACAGAATAAACATTCAGGTGATTTCCCAGCTTTTTCTTTCCTGTTTAAAAATTTTTTTAAACTTTTATCTAAATGTTGTAGAGATGCTATGCCCAGCAAGAGTGTTTAAACAAGTGCATTCAAACATTACATGTGAAAGGTTATACTGCATATTCACATTTTGTTTGCCATTTTAACTTGACTACTCTTCACATATGGCTCTANTTTCCTGTTTAAAAAATTTTTAAAACTTTTATCTAAATGTTGTAGAGATGCTATGCCCAGCAAGAGTGTTTAAACAAGTGCATTCAAACATTACATGTGAAAGGTTATACTGCATATTCACATTTTGTTTGCCATTTTAACTTGACTACTCTTCACATATGGCTCTAAAGTTTGAATTTGTGTTTAGAATGTTTAGAATCTTTGATTCCAAAATTCATGCATATATGCTAATATGCTAAAAGTGATAGTCTGTCTTCATTAAATCTGGAGGGCCAGGAGGTTTGGTTAGATGTTTCTTCTTCCAGCTTCTTTAACACTTTGCCCTTCTCTGCATCACTCATCACATTGCTTGTGTCTACGTCACACATAAAATTATCAGCTCCTTACTAGCAAAGTCAGTCTGTTTTTGTATTACCAGTCCATCATTTCTTGGGCTTAAGTTCTCAGTGTTAGTTGTTAGTGTTACTCGCTCAGTTGTGCCGGACTCTTTGCAACCCCATGGACTATAGCTCTCCAGGCTCCTCTGGCCATGAGATTTTCCAGGCATGGATACTGGAGTGGGTTGCCATTTCCTTCTCCAGGGGATCTTCCCAACCCAGGGATCGAACCCAGGTCTCCTGCACTGCAGGCAGATTCTTTACCAACTGAGCTACAAGGGAAGCCCAAATTTTCAATAATACCTAATAAATGGTAGACTAAATTAATGAAAGAAGAAAAAACACCTATTTGATATTTGTGAAAGTGAAGTCACTCAGTCGTGTCCAACTCTTTGCGACCCGTGGACTGTAGCCTGCCAGGCTCCTCCATCCATAGGATTCTCCAGGCATGGATACTGGAGTGGGTTGCCATTTCCTTCTCCAGGGGATCTTCCTGATCCAGGGATTGAACCCAGGTGTTCCACATTGCAGGCAGACGCTTTAACCTCTGCACCACCAGGGAAGCCCATTTGATATTTGCTTCCCCTTAAAAACAGTAAATTATGTCATTTAGTGGGGAAAATATATAAAAGATATGTCTCAAACATCCTATTGCTAGATTCTCAAAGCAAATGAAAAGCAAAATGATTGAAACACCTTAAAGAGAAGAACAAAACAGAAAGTTGAAGCCATTCCAAACCATGCTGAAAATTCCATCCAATAGTGCACGAAGAAAATTTTTACTCCACTTATGCACCAGTGACCTAAGTCTTTCAAGTCCCAATGAGTTACATGCTGAAAATCATGAAATAATCAATAACTCTGAAAATTTAAGGACTTTGTTTTCTAGGAATCTTGAAACACTTGAGATAGGTGGCTTTTTGGACATCAGCTAGTTTTGCCTTTTATTTTAGGTTGAAAGAAGCAAAATTCCAGAGATAAGATGTGATTTACAAAGATTAGCTCCTAGGCACACACAAAAAATGAATTCAGATGCTAAGTAGTCAAATCATCACAGAATACCCAGTGATTGGAGAGATAAGAAATTTCCTGGACAAAATAGGATAAGCAAATACTGTGTTTCCAGATCACTAAAAAAGTTTTTTAAGGCAGATGCTACTGTTGCTATTTTATGTTAGGGAGTGGTCCTCAAGGAGCATGTACTGTCTAGAAACATTTTTGATTCATCACATTGGGGATGTGTGGGAAGTCCCTAGCATCTAGGGAGTAAAAGTTGGAGATGCTTCTAAACATCCTTTGTTATTATTGTTCAGTGGCCTAGTCTTGTCCAACTCTGCAACCCCATGGACTGCAGCATGCCAGGCCTCTGTCTCTCTTACCATCTCCCAAAGTTTGCCCAAATTCACGTTCATTAGATCGGTGATGCCATTCAGCCATCTCATCCTCTGGCACCCTCTTCTCCTTCTGTCCTTGATCTTTCCCAGCATCAGGGACTTTTCCAATTAGTTGTCTGTGCCCATCAGATGACTAAAATACTGGAGCTTCAGCTTCAACATCAGTCCTTCCAGTGAATATTCAGGGTTAATCTCCCTTAAGATTGACTGGTTTGATCTCCATGCTGTTCAAGGGACTCTCAGGAGTCTTCAGCATCACAGTTCGAAGGCATCAACTCTTTGGCATTCTGCCTTCTTTACAGTCCAGCTCTCACGTGACCACTTGGAAGACCATAGCCTTGACTATACAGACCTTTCTTGGCAGAGTAATTTCTCTGTTTTCAACACACTGTCTAGGTTTGTCATTACTTTCCTGCCAATAAGCAATCATCTTCTGATATACTGCAGTCACCATCCACAGTGGTGCCCAAGAAGAGGAAATTTGCCTTTTGGAGCCCAAGAAGAGGAAATTTGTCACTACTTTCACCTTCTAAACATCCTAAAATGCCACAAACTGTCAATAGTGACAAGGTTGGGAAACCCTGTCCAAGAATATAGCTCAGATGACAAAGACTAAGGTATGCTAGATGTTGCTAGAATCCTGCTAATCATTCTTTAAAGTGTATACAATTGCACATACATGCGCATGTAAAGCCACTCCAGTATTCTTGCCTGGACAATCCGATGGACAGAGGAGCCTGGTGGGCTGTACAGTCCATAGGGTAGCAGAGTTGGACACGGCTGAAGCAACTTAGCCTGTGTGCATACTCACACATAACGTCATCTGTAGCATGGCGGGGCTGTATCCAGAGGAACTGCCTATGAGGTTGGCATCCATGTATGGAAAAATTTCTCAGCTTCTCAGTGTCCACATGGGAATGCTATGAGGCCATATTTCTATAGACATACTTTAACTACAAAGGAGAGCCTAGATCCAAAATAACACACAGAATCAGAACTAGGAAATCAGCCAGAAATCAAGATTGCATTTGCAGTTCCTACTCCAGGAATGTTGTGCTCCTTCATTTTCCCATGGCTCCTCCTCCTTGGAATGCCACCTCAAATATCACTTGACAACCTTTCTTAACCACCCAACTTAATTTGCCCTTGCCATCTTCAGTCATTTTCTATCACACTTCTGTTTTCAGTACCTGAAGTAATCACTTTTGCTTAATTAATTGTTAAATGTTTTTCCCTTATCAATTCTATCAGGGTGCTAGTAGTAAAGAACCTGCCTGTTAATGAAAGAGACATAAGAGACACAGGTTTGATCCATGGGTCAGGAAGACCCCTTGGAAAAGGGCACAGCAACCCACTCTAGTACTTTTGCCTGGAGAATCCCATCGACAGAGGAGCTTGGATAGTTGCAGTCTATAGGGTCACAGAGAGTCAGACATGACTAAAGCAACTTAGTATGCATGTATACAACTTAGGAATTACCTGAGATCCTGCAAGGAAAAAAATGTAAGACTTCAACTATGGCGGTCATAGAAACACCAAGGAAATATGATCAGGAGGTATTGGGAAGGTAAAATTTCAACAAGACTTCAACCAGCTGAAAGTTGGAGATAAAGGGGAGGGGGCAGTTTATGCCAGTTTCTTGTCTTTGAAGGTTGGAACTCACTATTGGATTCTTTGTTGCAAACTCCTTTGTTCCAGAAACTATTCTAGGTGGTGAGAATATGACAGTGAACACAACAGGCAAAAAATACTACCCTTATTGCAATTATATTCATGTGGAGAAAGCAGATAAGAAATCGTTGAATCAAGAAACACATCAGATACTGAGAATTGAAGAGGGATTGGGGGCTCAGTTTTAAGTAGACAGTCTGGGAAGACTTTACTGAGAATGTAACATTTGAGAGATAGGTAAAGGAAGGAAGCTACATATGGGTAGAGCAGAAAATTGTTTTTTCAAAGGAAATAGCTAGTGGCATGGTCCTACATTAGAGATTCAGCTCTTGACTATGCTTTAAAGGCAGAGCCAAGAAGACTGGCTATGAAATTAGATGTGTAGTGTGTCAGAAAGAAAGGAAATAAAAAGTGTCTCCAGGTTTTGGTCTGGAGCTCTCCATAGCTGAGACAGGAAAGGCATATGAAAAAAAGGAGCTGGGGAATTCCCTAGTGGCCCAGTGGTTAGGGTTCCATGTTCTCACTGCCGAGAGCCCAAGTTTGATCCCTGGTCAGGGACTAAGATCCCACAAGTCGTGTGGTGTGGGCCAAAAAAATTCAGGAAAGAAGATAGTTTGGGACAGATTAATTTCAAGATGATAAGATGGAGCCCAGACTTTTGCACTTTCTTAGGGGTGTCAAATGACTTCTTCCTTCTTCCTTGTTTGTGGCTGTCACCTACTTGTGCTTGAACATCCTCCCAGTTTTTGGACTTGAGTGAATCAACAAGTCATGTTGATTCAAACACTAAATCATGTTGATTTATACACTTAGATGAGGATACTTTAAGAGAGCATCAAAAAGCCAGAAGTTAGAGCAAGGTGCCCAGAGAAAGCCAGGCAGATTTCTCTCTCCATTAGGCTATTCCATGATGTAATTCTTTCTTGTAACTTTCTCTAGACATAGAATATAAAAGCCTCCTACAGAGTTTGTTGTGTCTCTCAGTAGTATATTGTTATGAGGTAGTGAAGAAATGCTTCACCTTACTCTCTTCTATTACTTTCTCACTGTCCCAGGCTTGCATTTTAACTCTTGCAGAGAATCTTCTTTCTACATGACCTAGACTAGAACAGTTGCCTGAAGGACATTCAGGAGGAGCTGACCAATAGGGAATTAGACCAGAGACTGATTATGGGGCTAGTGGTGCTGGGAGAGTTAAACTAGGAATATACATTTGGGAGTCAAGGACTTCCCTGGTAACTCAGGTGGTAAAGAGTCTGCCTTCAATGCGGGAGACCAGAGTTAGATCCCTGGGTCAGGAAGATCCTTTGGAGAAGGAGGTGGCAACCCACTCAAGTGTTCTTGCCTGGAGAATCCTATGGACAGAGAAGCCCGGCAGGCTATAGTCCATGGGGTCACTAAGAGTTGGACAGGACTGAAAGACTATCACTTTCATTTTCACTTTCCGGGCACAGATGATATTTGAAACTTTGGAACTGAATGGCCTCCACAAAGAAATGATTGTAGACAGAGACAAGAAGAGTTCCAAAGTCAAAGCCTTGGGCACATCTGAATTTAGAGTTCAGAAAAGGACTCTGAGAAGCAACAACTAACAGAGGAGGAGACCCTGAGGGTGTATTGTGGAAGCCAAATGATGAGTGAATCAAAGAAGTGTCAAGTGATTTGAATATTAATGTGAAATATCCCAATTTTTAATATTAAGAAGAAAGAAACTTATAAAAAACACACAGAGACCATCTGAACACATATAAAGATAATTTGGTCTTCATATACTTATTTGCAAAATGTAGTCTGGTGGGAAGGTTTATGATAAACAGCCTTCCTCCTGTTCTCTTCCAGCAGTGCCAAGACCATATCTTACTGTATACTTCAAAATATATTTCTCAATTACGGGATTTCCCACCTGGATCTGAACTTAATAGTGATAGTAAATAGTAATATGGTACTTACTTTGGGCCAGGCATTGTTTTCATCTATCTGTCTGCCTATATATCTATCATCTGTCATATACACAAGCATACAGTCATGCATGATAGATAATTTCTGTTATTATCTCCAGTAAAATTCAAGATAATTGAATTATTGAGTGTGTAATTAAATTGCCAAACATTATACAGTGAGCATAAAGCAGAACGGGATTTGGACCCAAGTGGTATGTGGCTCTATGGTCCATGCTCATAAGCTCCAATACTATCTCAGGAATTGTGGGCTGGATGTCTGAGTATATATATGAGCTGCTAGGATTATATTAGGCATCATCATTTCACCTATATAGGCCCTCCCTTTTCCTGTACCGATTCAGGGCCCTGGTGACCCATGTTCCTCAAACGCCTGGGGAGGGGCATATTGGCTTACATAACGAATGTGGTGTTTGAAAACATCTTTCAGGGAATTCTAATACACCTTGCCCTGCTCCTGCTTCAACTCAGGGAGAATCACCACATTACATGGCTTGTATGGATATCTCTCATAGGGATGGTAAAGTCATTAAATTGGAGTTTACAGAGTATTAAATGTCAACGGTGTGCTAGATTCATATCACAAACTTCAAAATGCTCAGCTTGTGGGTGGCTTCATTATTTATTTGGAGGCTTGTTTGACAAATATGTTTTGCATAAAATACCTAATTTTCAATATTAAGTTTTGCTCTTCTGGCTAGGTCAAACTTTGTGACCCTTAAGAATTGCTCTCATATTTGGCAAAAAAAGTAAGCATGATTACTAATTGTTGCTTTTTTCAATTCCCCCCACTTCCTCATCTTCTGTGGAGAGAACATTATGCTTATCTTACTTTCACTTAAAGAATTATGAGAGAACCAAACTAAGATCTATGCTGGATGATCAACCTGTTCATAGTATTCCATGAGTAGTTTCCCAGTGACGATAGACATGAACCTAGAAAAATATAAATTTTGGAATCTAATCGAATCACTTTTTCTTCCTATATTCATGTTCATTTTCTCCTGATATATCCCCTATATATCTGTTTTTGTCATGCTTTCCTCAAGATGACACATTTATACTTAAAGTAGTATGGAATTGTAAAATAGCAATCATTCAATACAATTAACAGCAAATGAAGATCTATAGCTTGGCCTATTTAAAAGAAATCAGTGGTCTCTGTACCCTGGAGAGAGGTTTTACCTCACACAGGACCCACCTCTACAACTGTCCCTAATATGTTTTGTTTTCTATCCTCAACGGAAATTCTGATGTTGGCTAGACCAAGAGGCCTAAGGCTTACCAAAGAACTATGATGTTTGGGCAAATGTTGAGCCAACCTTTGGCTTTAATAGTATGAATGATATCGTTTCTGTCAACTAAAAATTATTCCCCTGCTCCCTTTCCCTGAATCTGTTGTTCCACTATTCATTTAAAAATTCAAGTAAAACAAGTCTCATGAATGAAATATAAAATAATTTCACTAGCTTTGTCCCCTAAATTTATAATAATGGAAAAATCAAGGAAAAAAGCAACAGAATACATTGTTTTATGGATAAGAAAAACAAACACAACAGAATCAGAAATGAAACAGCGTTTTCAAATTGACTGAGTGATAGGAATCTTAAACAGTTAACTCCACTTTTTGTTTGCCTTGCCTTCTATCCAGCTGAAGAAACAGGAACTGGGGGTGCAGAAACACTCAGCAATAACTGTTATTTGGATAATAATAAAGATGAATGTGGCATGAAGGTCTCATAATGCAGGCAGATAACATTGTTAGAGAGAGAACCTCAACTGGTGATTCCATGTTCTGCCAGTAACAATCCAGGGTGAGATAGTGAAATCTGTTATTGTTGATTTCATATGGAGACTTTTTCCTTAATGGTGTAGCATAGGTCAGCATAGTAACTACTGATATTTTCCTGTGTATCATATTATGCTCTGAAAGTTGCCTCATTAAATTTATATCAAATGGAAAGTGGGGGTGCAGTTAGAAAACCAGTGTTGTGACTCTGAAATTATAATATTTCATTTTTATAACTTTGGCCTGGTAATCACTAGAAGCAATGCTTTCCCCAGAGATAAGATTTTTCTTTTCATCAGCATTATTCTAGGGGGAACAGTAAATAGAAAGCTTCTTGTATGTGAACATTAGCAAGAATTTTTCATGGAACAACTTGCAGGTCATTCCCCATGCAGAAAGTACTGAAGCCCTTCAAAAAACCATCTCCTCCAAACCTGGGCACTGGGACAGAATTTTAAGACTGTATTCTAACTGGTCTCCCTACTACCTTTCTACATCTATTCAGAATAATCTACAGAATAATCTACCTTTCATGCAAATCACTCTGTCATTTTCATTCAAGTTTCTTTTTTCATTTTTTTTTTTTTAGTTTTAACCTAATATTATTTCTGATTAATTAATTAATTCACTTTTAAACAAATATTTGGGTATAGTTGATTATCAATATTGTGTTAGTTTCAGGTGTACAGAAAAATAATTTGGTTATACATACGCATTTATCTGTTTTCTTTCCAATTTTTCCCCATTTAGGTTGCTATATAATAACTATCCTTTTCCCCCACCCTTCCCTCCAATAATCATAAATTNTTGAACCCAGGTGTTCCACATTGCAGGCAGACGCTTTAACCTCTGCACCACCAGGGAAGCCCAATTGATATTTGCTTCCTCTTAAAAACAGTAAATTATGTCATTTAGTGGGGAAAATATATAAAAGATATGTCTCAAACATCCTATTGCTAGATTCTCAAAGCAAATGAAAAGCAAAATGATTGAAACACCTTAAAGAGAAGAACAAAACAGAAAGTTGAAGCCATTCCAAACCATGCTGAAAATTCCATCCAATAGTGCACGAAGAAAATTTTTACTCCACAGTGACCTAAGTCTTTCAAGTCCCAATGAGTTACATGCTGAAAATCATGAAATAATCAATAACTCTGAAAATTTAAGGACTTTGTTTTCTAGAAATCTTGAAACACTTGAGATAGGTGGCTTTTTGGACATCAGCTAGTTTTGCCTTTTATTTTAGGTTGAAAGAAGCAAAATTCCAGAGATAAGATGTGATTTAGAAAGATTAGCTCCTAGGCACACACACAAAAAGGAATTCAGATGCTAAGTAGTCAAATCATCACAGAATACCCAGTGATTGGAGAGATAAGAAATTTCCTGGACAAAATAGGATAAGCAAATACTGTGTTTCCAGATCACTAAAAAAGTTTTTTAAGGCAGATGCTACTGTTGCTATTTTATGTTAGGGAGTGGTCCTCAAGGAGCATGTACTGTCTAGAAACATTTTTGATTCATCACATTGGGGATGTGTGGGAAGTCCCTAGCATCTAGGGAGTAAAAGTTGGAGATGCTTCTAAACATCCTTTGTTATTATTGTTCAGTGGCCTAGTCTTGTCCAACTCTGCAACCCCATGGACTGCAGCATGCCAGGCCTCTGTCTCTCTTACCATCTCCCAAAGTTTGCCCAAATTCACGTTCATTAGATCGGTGATGCCATTCAGCCATCTCATCCTCTGACACCCTCTTCTCCTTCTGTCCTTGATCTTTCCCAGCATCAGGGACTTTTCCAATTAGTTGTCTGTGCCCATCAGATGACTAAAATACTGGAGCTTCAGCTTCAACATCAGTCCTTCCAGTGAATATTCAGGGTTAATCTCCCTTAAGATTGACTGGTTTGATCTCCATGCTGTTCAAGGGACTCTCAGGAGTCTTCAGCATCACAGTTCGAAGGCATCAACTCTTTGGCATTCTGCCTTCTTTACAGTCCAGCTCTCACGTGACCACTTGGAAGACCATAGCCTTGACTATACAGACCTTTCTTGGCAGAGTAATTTCTCTGTTTTCAACACACTGTCTAGGTTTGTCATTACTTTCCTGCCAATAAGCAATCATCTTCTGATATACTGCAGTCACCATCCACAGTGGTGCCCAAGAAGAGGAAATTTGCCTTTTGGAGCCCAAGAAGAGGAAATTTGTCACTACTTTCACCTTCTAAACATCCTAAAATGCCACAAACTGTCAATAGTGACAAGGTTGGGAAACCCTGTCCAAGAATATAGCTCAGATGACAAAGACTAAGGTATGCTAGATGTTGCTAGAATCCTGCTAATCATTCTTTAAAGTGTATACAATTGCACATACATGCNGACAAGGTTGGGAAACCCTGTCCAAGAATATAGCTCAGATGACAAAGACTAAGGTATGCTAGATGTTGCTAGAATCCTGCTAATCATTCTTTAAAGTGTATACAATTGCACATACATGCGCATGTAAAGCCACTCCAGTATGCTTGCCTGGACAATCCGATGGACAGAGGAGCCTGGTGGGCTGTACAGTCCATAGGGTAGCAGAGTTGGACACGGCTGAAGCAACTTAGCCTGTGTGCATACTCACACATAACGTCATCTGTAGCATGGCGGGGCTGTATCCAGAGGAACTGCCTATGAGGTTGGCATCCATGTATGGAAAAATTTCTCAGCTTCTCAGTGTCCACATGGGAATGCTATGAGGCCATATTTCTATAGACATACTTTAACTACAAAGGAGAGCCTAGATCCAAAATAACACACAGAATCAGAACTAGGAAATCAGCCAGAAATCAAGATTGCATTTGCAGTTCCTACTCCAGGAATGTTGTGCTCCTTCATTTTCCCATGGCTCCTCCTCCTTGGAATGCCACCTCAAATAT
>SJYW01036341.1:81269-116321 GCA_006410735.1 Raphicerus campestris | reverse complement strand
TGGGTTGGGAAGATCCCCTGGAGAAGGGAAAGGCTGCCCACTCCAATATTCTGGCCTAGAGAATAATAATTTTTTAAAAGCCCTTAATGCTGGGAAAGACTGAAGGTGGGAAGAGAAGGGGATGACAGAGAATTAGATGGTTGGATGGCATCACTGACTCAATGGATATGAATTTGGGTAAACTTCAGAAGATGGTGATGGACGGGGAGACATGGCATGCTGCAATCCATGGGGTCACAAAGAGTCAGACATGACTAAGAGACTGAACTGAACTGAAGGACATATTTAGATATATGCCTCTAAGAAAGTCTTTTGAAATTGTCAAGGTGACATGCAAGAGAATGTTTCTGACATAGAAGAAGGCTAGAAGCAGTCTCTGTAATAATCATTTCAACAATGGGGAAGAAAAAGCTATTTGACAACCCTGAAGGCAGGAGAAATACAAAGGNAAGAAAGTCTTTTGAAATTGTCAAGGTGACATGCAAGAGAATGTTTCTGACATAGAAGAAGGCTAGAAGCAGTCTCTGTAATAATCATTTCAACAATGGGGAAGAAAAAGCTATTTGACAACCCTGAAAGCAGGAGAAATACAAAGGAAAACACTCCAAGGCATATAATGACTAAATTGCTTAAAAGCAAAAGTAACCAGAGAAATGAGACATGTTATATACAGGGGCCAAAAGATGACACTACTGACTTCTTAACAGAAGTGAAACAAGACGTAAGAATACAGAAATGAGTAACAGGCTCCAAGAGAAAAAAATAAAAAAATCAGCCTTAACCTCTGTATCAAGTTAAGATGTAAGTCAGNAGCTATTTGACAACCCTGAAGGCAGGAGAAATACAAAGGAAAACACTCCAAGGCATATAATGACTAAATTGCTTAAAAGCAAAAGTAACCAGAGAAATGAGACATGTTATATACAGGGTCCAAAAGATGAGAATCACTACTGACTTCTTAACAGAAGTGAAACAAGACGTAAGAATACAGAAATGAGTAACAGGCTCCAAGAGAAAAAAAAAAAAATCAGCCTTAACCTCTGTATCAAGTTAAGATGTAAGTCAGAAATCTTCAGAAAAATTAAAGCAGAAAGAATTATTTGCTTGCATTTCTAGGCTACCAGAAGTATAAAGCGAAGTTTTCAGGAGGAAGGAATATTATTCCATATGTAAATTCCAATCTATCAGAGGAGAAAAGTTCTAGAAATAGTAAACGGGTGGGTAAATTTAAAGACATTTTCTTCTCTCTTAATTGTCTTTCTTAAAATACTATTGGCTGATTACTGAAAAATAAAAATATAATACAGTTTATAACATGCAGAAGTGAAAAAAAATAACAGCACAAAAATGGAGTGAGAAGAGAACAGAAGTATACTCTTGGGTGTTTCTTATGTTATACACTAAGTGATATGATATTATTTTAAAGTGTACTTTGATATGTTAAAGATGTATATTTCAAAGCAAAGGCAACCATTAAAAATCCATAATTAATAAGAAAGTAGTAGAATGCTAAGAGATACTCATCTATCTAGCATAAAACAAGGTGTAAAAGGAAAATAAAAGAGACTTCAAACTAGATAAAAGTGAGGTATCATATCATTACATTATTATAATTTCAAATTAAATATAAATACACAAAAAGTTTAATAAAAGTAAATGCTTGAAAAAAATATATACTTTGTGAACAGCAAACATATTAATATCTTACTATATTAATATCAGACAGCATAGACTTCAGAACAAACAATATTAACAGAGATAAAGAGGAACAATACAAAGTGATGAAAATGCAATCAAGAACACATAGAAATCATAAATATATATACTTCTAGCTAAAGACATTCAAAAGACATGAAGCAAAAGCTGACCAAACTAAAAAGATAAATATCAAATCCACAAGTATAGTTGCACATTTTAACCCTTCTCTTTCAGTATTTGATAGAAAAAGTAAACAGAAATAGGGACTTTTAAATCGTATAAAAAATTAACACTATATTTACAAAAGATTATATACAAGTCAGTATAAACCCTAATTTTTCCTGCATAGAAATTTAATTTGTACATGGAAATAGTATACCAAAGACTGGGGACAGAGCATAAGAAGTGAGAGCGCTCTTCCCTAAGGTACACAGGACATTCCTTAAGTGCAAAATAGTACTTGCTGATGACTGAAGAAAACATGAGAGAAATTCTTTCAAGAAACTCCTTCCAAAGTTTATACAGAGACCAAGCTTAATATCAAAAGCCAAGCAGGTTTTTGAGGAGTAAATTGACATAGTGCATACAAAATGATATAGGAAAGCTCAGATATTGAATAGACAAACAATTTTTAAAAGAACAGTTAGAGGCATCATTTAAATTCAAGATGTATTATATTATTTAAATTCAAGATATATTATAAAACCATTATAGATATATAATGGTCAGAGGGATTGATACATATGTTAGTAACTGATTTTCGACAAGGGTTCAAAGAACAAAAAATTTGGATACATTTTTGGACTGTATTCTATTTCACTGATCCATCTGTGTGTGTTTACAGCAAACACTGTTTTAATTAGTGTAATTTTATATTGAGCTTTGAAATCCAATTGCCCAACTCAGTTCTTCTTTTTTGTGAATCATCACGTAAATATCTACAGATTTGGAGAAAAGGCACCCCATCTTCTACAAATAACTATTCTCCCTTAGAGAACCAGCTTCTGGGCTGTTCCTGGACTCAAATAGACACTAATAGCCTGATAAGGAGACAGTGGATGAGCATAAAAATCTACACTAGCTCATGAACACCAGCTGGTCAGAATCGTGGAATAAACCAAGTTGTAAGATTAGTGACGACTAAGAAGTTACATGTGTGAATTCACCTCTTACAATGAGCACAAAGTATGAGCACATTTGCAAGTTATTTGCATGTCATCCAAAGTTGCCTATTGTAGGGGAAGCCCTCAATTAGCCATGTGAGTAAGGTGCCCATCCTGTGAACATCCATCAGTCCCCTTTTATGAGCAACCCTGGTACTTGCTTCATGGGCTCAAGTATTTGCAGTGGGCTGTGGGGTAATGCATGAGCTCAACAAAACAGATTTTTCCTCCCCATGGCTTCTGCCTATTGGAACCATTGATCTCCCAACTGTCAATACCCAGGATTAAACATTAAGCCCCATACCTTGAACTAATGTCCTGCATGACAAATCATTCTCCACTAATTGATTGTATTGGACCTCTGTCACCCTAAAGAAAAGGAAAATTTGTTTTCACTGGATGGGATAATTATCCCTACCTGTGTTTGCCTTCCTTGGCTACAGTGGTTCTGCCAGTATCACCAGGAACAGATGTAACAATGCCTTTTTATCACTGTGGTGTTCCTTACAAAGTATTACTATAGTTTCTAATTGAGAAACTTATTTCACCATAAAAGAAGTGGAATGATGAGCTCCTACATATGGGATTCGTGGGGCTTACCATTTTCTCCTTCACACAGAAGCAGCTCGTCTTATAGGTCACTGATGGCCTATTGAAGACTCTTGTTACGGTGCTAGCTGGAAAGCACTATGCGCAAAGCTGAAACACTGCTTCATAAATTGCTGCTCTTTTTCTGAATCAACGACTTGCAAGTGGTGCTTTTTTTATTCCTTTTCCAAAATATATAGGTTTAAGACTAGAGAGACAAAGATAGAACAGATTTCTTTTACTATCACACCCAATAATCCACATTCCTACTCATGCTTTCTATTCCTCAAAGAAAGCTATTCTATTCTAATTCTGAACTACGTTAGGTTAAAGACCTTCTCAAGGAAGGACTAACATCATAAAAGTAAGCAGTGTTTGCCTGATGATATGTAAGTGGAGATTGCCACCTAACTGATTTGGGCTCTCTATGCCACTGAAAGTGAAAGTCCCTCAGTCATGTCCAACTCTTTGTGACCCCCATGGACTATACAATCCATGGAATTCTCCAGGCCAGAATACTGGAGTGGGTAGCCTTTCCCTCTTCCCAACCCAGGGTTCGAACCCAGGTCTCCCCTACTGCAGGCAGATTCTTCATCAGCTGAGCCACCAATCAACAGGCAAATAAAAAGATATTGAAATCAGAGCATAAGGGACTTCCTTGGTGGTCCAGTGGCTAAGACTCCAAACTCCCAATGCAGGGGGCCCAAGTTCAATTCCTGGTCAGGGAACTAGATCCCATGCGCCACAACTAAGAGTTTACACACCACAACTAAAGATCCTGCGAGGAATCATACTGCAAGGAAAATCAGATCCCTCATGCCACAACTAAGACCTGACACAGACAAATAAATAAGAGTATTAAACAGAATCAGATATCACCTGATTCTGATTAGATATCAGAAACAGATATCATCAAGGCAGAGAGAATCCAGGGGATTCTCTTGAATACATCTAATTACTTCAAGGTCAGTGAAGTGAAGTCACTCAGTTGTGTCCAACTCTTAGCGACGCCGTGGGCTGCAGCCCACCAGGCTCCTCTGCCCATGGGATTTTCCAGGCAAGAGTACTGGAGTGGGGTGCTATTGCCTTCTCCATAGTACATGCTAATTAAAGACCACAGTAATAAAGGCAAGACTGCTAAAGACTTTGGATGCTTTAGGAATAAAGATTAGGGTCTTCCCACATTGAAAGGACTGATGTTGAAGCTAAAACTCCAATACTTTGGCCACCTGATGCGAAGAACTGACTCACTTGAACACTTGAAAAGACCCTGATGCTGGGAAAGATTGAAGGCGGGAGGAGAAGGGAATGACAGAGGATGAGATGGCTGGATGGCATCACTGACTCAATGGGCATGAGTCTGAGTAAACTCTTGAGAGTTGGTGATGGACAGGGAGGCCTGGCATGCTACAGTCCATGGCGTTGCAGAGAGTCGGACACAACTGAGCAAATGAACTGAACTAACCCAAAATGAACTGAACCCCAATACTCTGAAGTGAGGGAAAATGGAATATGGATTAGACAGAGGAAAAGTTATGAATATTATTTATAGCTTTGTAACTAGTTTCTGACATGAGCAATGTAGCAGCAATACCTTCTTTCTCTCTTGTTGGGGAGGTATTATAAGCATACTGCATGTAACTTCTTCCTCAGAGACTAGGTAAAATTGTACTTGAAATACTGGAAATCAGAGTTGATTAGAAGGCTTGCTATTCTAAGAACTATGTCATATATGTCAGATATGAAATCATATATATTAAATATGTATTATATACACACATATAAGCATATATATATATATATATATATATGCTGGAGAATCCCATGCAGAGGAGCCTGGCAGGCTACAGTCCATAGCGTCGCACAGAGTCAGACATGACTGAAGTAACTTAGCACTCATGCACATATATATATCATATCTGCATTTTCTCTGTTAATAGAATATAAACATGTCCTATCTGTAGAGACCTGTGTCCATTACTCTGTGGCACACCGACTCCTGGCCTTCTATGTTTTTGAAGATGTTTGCGCTTGTGCTCAATCGCTTCAGTCCAGCCCTCCAGGCTCCTCTGTTCATGGGACTCTCCAGGCAAGAATGCTGCAGTGGGTTGCCATGCCCTCCTACAGGAGATCTTCCCAGCTCAGGGATAGAACCCGTGTATCCTGCATCTCCTGCATTGCAGGTGGATTCTTTACCACTGAGCTACCAGGGAAGCCCATTTCTGAAGATGGCAGGCACTTAAATCTAAGAAAGACCAGGTTAAATGACCCCGATCATAAGAAAAAACAAGAGTGAATCATTGTCTTAAAGAGGAATAAGTAATCCTTTTTCTTACCTGAACCTGAATACACTTCTCCTGCACTTCCTATTGCTGTTAGTGTCCATAACCAAACTGATAAAAGAAGGCCAACGTAATTTCTGCATCTGCTTTTCCCAGCATCTCTTTGTCTCAGAACTCACTGTTTTTCTTTGTGAGTTTTCCCAAAAGGAACCAGTAGCAAACTTCCCTTCATGGAACACAGCAGGAAAAACAGACCAGAGCTCCAGATGTGTTTCTAATGAGCAGCTCTGTTTAAAAACAACTGAACTATGAGGATCTTTTCCTTTTATCTAGCTTGCTTCACTCTTTCTATTTCATATTCAGTGCTCCATTCCATTTAGTTTATGTTCTCCAGTTTCTTCATCTCTTCTTTTTTTAAAGAAAATTCTCACTCAAGCCTTTATCAAGCGTAGTAGAAAAGTTCTAGTATACATATATACAAATAATATNGGATCTTTTCCTTTTATCTAGCTTGCTTCACTCTTTCTATTTCATATTCAGCGCTCCATTCCATTTAGTTTATGTTCTCCAATTTCTTCATCTCTTCTTTTTTTAAAAAAAATTCTCACTCAAGCCTTTATCAAGCGTAGTAGAAAAGTTATAGTATACATATATACAAATAATACATATAATATATATTTTAGAAAAGTTCTGAATTTTTGCCTAGCTAAAAAATTCATAACATTTTGATTCTATTTGTTTGACTTAGTATGAATAGAATGCTAGATTTCTAACTTAAAAAAAATAGGTATGTGACAAGCAACAAAGGTTTACTGTATAGCATGGGGAATTATAGTCCATATTTTGTAATAAGCTATAATGGAAACTAATTTCAAAAATAATACATGTGTATATGCGTAACAGAATCACAAAAAAATTCTTTTTGAAATTTAGTAATGTTTATNACCCCTGTCTCTTATACACATCTAGATGTGTATAAGAGACAGGCATGGGGAATTATAGTCCATATTTTGTAATAAGCTATAATGGAAACTAATTTCAAAAATAATACATGTGTATATGCGTAACAGAATCACAAAAAAATTCTTTTTGAAATTTAGTAATGTTTATCTTTTTACCAGTTTTTCGAAATGTCCTATGGACATCTAATAATCATGTTTGAGGTACAAAATTTTAAATATATTTGTGTAGGATATAAAATTAATATAAATAGAAATCTACTATATTTGAATTATTAATGAAAAAATTCAAAATACTCCTATTATTTTTTCTGCACTTAATAAAATGCTCTCAGAGAAATTTTCATATGCCTCACTATGATTATTTTTGTTGTTTTTCCCTTATATTTCTTCCTATTCTTGCTTTATGTATCTTTGTTTCTTTGTTGCTAGGTGTATCATCATTTATGATGTCTATCTTCTTTGTGAATTGTACCTTTTATTATTAAAAATATTCATCTTTGTTTCATTTTTTTAAAAATTTACAGAATGGATTGAAAGAGGATTAGACTACCCACCTGCCTATGACTTAATCCATCCAAAATTTTGACAAATCCTTCCGCTTTCTGTGTTCCCAGAAACACCACCTTGGTAATTGCTGCTGCTGTGCAGTGAGAAGAGAGTGAGGCAGGACCGCACTAGCAACCAGCTTACTCTCGGTGAGTGATTCAAATGAGCATCCTCTAGTCAAGCCAAGGCAAGTCGACCGTAGCATAGGTATATCCAAGCATCAGCCAACCTCCTAAATGAAGGAAATCCCCTCTCTGGTATCCCATTACAGAACTTGACTTGGTCTTTTTTGTTTGTCTGCTATAACTCTCCTGCTTCTGGAACTGGAAATTTGTATCATCAATTATCACTGTCTTCTGAAATCCTAAAGAAAGTAAAATAACCCTCACATTTTGGGTAAAGAGAAGGAATTCATCAGAGAAGGGATTTGACTCTGACCTGTTGTCAGTTATGATCAAGAGGTTAGGAGACATTAGGTATATCGAAAGTTAAGAGTCCAGAGCCAGGATGGAACGTCTCATCACTTCTAATCACTATGTTTGTCCAGCAGGGGCTCCACTGGTTCATGCTTAAAGAATCTAAGGGTGTAACATGGTCACAACCAAACAGACATTTTTCCCTTTTTGAAGCTTTCCCTTTTGTGTCTTGCTTGTGTCTGTCAAGGACCTTCCAGTCTCTCAATGGTGACCTTTTAGAGATTTCTAACTCATAAAGCCCACTGGACTCTAGACAGAAGATCCAATAGTCCCTTCCAGGTTATTATGAGAAAGCACAGAGGCAGTTCAGGGCTAGATCTTAATGAGATAAAAGAACAGTTATAAAAGAAAATATGTGAGAAAACCTATGGGTGTAAAGGTACTGTCAGGAATTATTTTATACTGTAAGATTTCAGACAGATGGAGTAGTTTCTGATGATGACAACTGAGGTCTAAGAAGGCTAGGGATTTCAGCTCCTTATCACCAACAAAATTGCTGGCTTAATATAAGAACCAAATGAGCTGCCCAACCATCCTCCCCCACTCATATCATCACAGGATCAACCACCTGAAAGGAGATTAGTGTTTGAAGAACAAATGCACTGTCTAGAATTTTACTCTAGTCCGAGTTTAAGAAAGAGATTTAATCCCTGCGTAATTGACTTTTGAGAAATTATCTCCATGCAAATTGAGAAAAATGTGAGCTAGTGCTGCCATCAACCGATGATAACACCTTGTTCCCTTCTGATGGGCAAAGGAAAGTCATGGGCAAGAGGCCAGTCGTGTTTGGGGAAATTTCCTTCTCATGGAAATCACAGGAATGGTTTCCTTAAATAGACATTTTCTTGTGCTGAAATATATAAAAGGAGTTTGTGATGTGGATGGGGAGCTTTAAAGAACGTGCTCCCCTCTTAAACTAACAAAATAGAAGATATTGCTGGGGAGTTGAGTGGACAAAGAGGAATTCAAGTCAAAGATTTTTCAGTAAAAGTCAAAGAACTTTGAAACTAGGAGTATTGGAAGTCTTCTTCTTAGGGCTATAGAAGCCCCATAAGGCTGTACAAGGACCTGTACTGAACAGAAGGATAATAATTGCTAATAACACCTATCAAGTGCCTACTATGAGTCTCACAGTGTTCAACGCTTTAGACACACCTAACAACTATTCTTCAAGAGAGATGTGACTGTCTCAAACCCTAGGCTAGAGCCAGACATTGTTATCTTGAATGAATGAGTAGAAGTAGTGTGAAGGTTGGTCAATGTCAAAAGTAAGAAACTTAAAAGTAGTACTACCTAGCTGAATAATATCAATAAAAAAGAAAAATGGATTTTTACCTGAAAGGAAAAGAGTGTGACTTCTGAGAAAGCTTGCAGAATGCTGACTCTGCCTCTTGGCACTGTGGTCCAGTGTGGGAGAATTAAAGCGGTAGCAATTAGTGACACCCACATGGTGGAAAGTGATTTCCACAGAGCTGAGTCCAATTTTCTTCCAAGGAGTGGATTAGTCAAGGTTTCCCAGAGAAACAAAACTGATGAGACGTGTATTCATATATAGAGAGATTTATTTTACTTCTGTAACTGTGTAGGCTGGCAGGTCTGAGATCTAGAGCACGCCAGGAGTATGGACTCTCAGGGAACTTGGTCTTTCAAGGCTTTCAGCTGGTTGGATGAGGCCCAGCCATATCACTGAGGGGAATCTGTTTTACTCAACGTTTACTGGTTTAAATGTCAATTGGACCAAAAAATATCTTTACAGCAACGTCTAGACTGGTGTTTCACCAAACACTGGGAACAGTGGCCTACCCAATTAGCCATATAAAGTTAGCCATCAAGGGAAGGAGTACCTCCTTGTGGTCAGGTCACCGACCCTTGCCTTGACCCAAGCCCAACTTTGTTCCAGTGAGCCCTTCACGTAGCATCACAATGAAGCGTATTCTAAGCCTTGAGGGTATTGTTGACAATCCATTTAGATGTGGAGGTTCATCTGGCAAACAAAAGAGAGCAGAACCCAGCAATGACAACCTCCCTGCCCAATCTGTTCTTTGGGGCTATTTCAGCTGCTTCTCTGAGCTGCTGGATCCTGAACCCTGCCAGCCTGCTGAAATATAGTAACTATCTGCTCAGCATCCTCATCTGAACTAGATCCTACCCTTTTCTCTTACTGACTTCCAGGATTCCCTACTGGGGGAACTTCACATTCTGACGCTCTTATGGTCCATGTTGTAAAACCCACACACACCTGGAGAAGGTGAGCAGAGTAACAGATTAAGTCACACTGGCCTACTGGCCCAGGTTATAATCCTGACATCTATTTGCTGGGTGCTGCATGACCTGCAGCAAGGCTTCATTAAAAAGTAATATTAATTCTGTTCTCAAAGTTATTGTATTAAATGGAACTAAGTCTTCTGTTAATGTAACCAAACTACCACACTGCTGAACAAATGTCACTGCTGAGTTAGTTAAGTATGAATGTGAAGGAATATGAGTATGACTTTGACATCCCACCTGCATTCATCTGAGACAAAGAAACTTAAGGACTATAATCCTGCTCACCACTCACCCGGAAAAGCTTAATGATCATAGCTTTTATACCAAACACAATAACTCTGAATAAACACGGAAGCGTGGGCCAGTTGTTTCTTAAATTAATTTTTATTGGAGTATAGTTGCTTTACAGTGTTATGCTAGTTTCTACTGTATAGTTTGTGAATCAACACATACATCTCTTCTCTTTTGGATTTCCTTCCCATTCAGGTCACCACAGAGCACTGAGTAGAGTTCCCTATGCTATACAGTAGGTTCTCATTAGTTATTTATTTTATACATCGTATCAATAGTACATATTCATCAATCCCAATCTACCAATTCATCCCACCCCCCTTTCCCCCTTGGTATCCATACATTTGTTCCCTATGTCTGCGTCTCTATTTACTTTTTAAAGATTTCTTAAAATGGTAAGTTCTTCCTTTTGCAATTACATCTTATATGATAATAATTATGCGTCTAAATAGTCGAATCTAGGGCATGTAAGAGAAATAGATTGTTTATTTTTGTTACTTCTTTTTGCCTGCACCATCACACTACTGAGTTCTGGTTCCCCTGAGAGCTAGAAAAGGAAACACTTCTGAATATTCAGGAAGAAAAAGGGAGGGAAGCATGAGAGACACATTACTTCTAACCCACTGCTCCAACACATTTCCTTCCATAGTAGAATCCGATGATGAGGAAGACGATTGATAAAGCTTAAGGGCAAGAATTATAGCTTTCGCAAGCTCTCTGAGACAAAACATATGTGGAATGGTGTGTTATCGTAAATAAGCCTTGGTCTAGCTGAAATATGTAAGATGGGATGGTAGGTGGGGAGTTTAAAGGAGCATAGCAGAAATTCCCTTGCCAGATAGAAGGTTGGACTGAAAGGAGGATAAAAACAGAGCCTAAAAGAGAATCCAGGTTGTTCCTGGATGAGACTATAGAGACTGCATGGTAAAAAGAAAGGAATGATTGGTAATAACATCTATTTACCCTGGCACTTCCATTCCTTCATTTTTATATGCTGCTTGATTATTTCAGTTCACATCCTTGCCCTAGATCTGCCTGGAATCCCATCTTCTCTGGACTGGACTACTAATTTGGTCATGATAGAAAATAGACTGCCTCAACTGATCGTAGACTAGGTTTGATATGCTAATACATATTTAGAATATGTTGGTCTATGTTGATCTACATAAAATTGTCACTTTTCTAGGTTAAAGTGATTTAATATCAGCAATTTCATGTTGTTCATATTGTATAACTTAAGTCATTATTAGCCTGTCACTCTCCTGTTTTATACTGATTTTATCAAGTTTGATATAAATATTATATTGGAGTGTTCACAAGTCTTAATTTTTTCATATATTTATATAATGTTTGCATTTGTTGTTATCGTTCAGTCTCTAAGTTGTGTCTAACTCTTTGTAACCCCGTGGACTGCAGCACACCAGCCTTCCCAGTCCTTCACTATCTCTTGGAGTTTGCTCAAACTCACATCCATTGAGTTATTGATGCCATCCAACCATCTCATCCTCTGTCGCCCCCTTCTCTTTATGCCCATAGTCTTACCCAGCATCAGGGTCTTTTCCAAAGTCAGCTCTTTACATCAGGTGGCCAAAGGATTAGAGCTTCAGTTTCAGCATCAGTCCTTCCAGTGAATATTCAGGATTGATTTCCTTTAGGGTTAACTGGTTTGATTTCCTTGTTGTCCAAGGGACTCTCAAGAGTCTTCACTAGCACCACTTCCTCTTTAAATATTTTGTAGAATATAAAAAGTTCAATCCGTGGGTCAGGTAGAGCCCCTGGAGAAAGAAATGGCAACCCACTCCAGTATTCTTGCCTAGAGAATCCTTAGGGCAGCGGAGCCTGGCAGGCTACAGTCCATGGGTTTGCAAAGAGTCAGACATGGCTGCACACACACACATTAAAATCGCTCGCTTTTGAAATTTACTTTATGGGTTGGTGGAAAGGTTTATGATTCCTGGCATTCGTCATTCACAGTTTTTGCATCATTTTGTGCTGATTTGGTCAAATTTCTGTGTGTAGAAATTTGTCGATTTTATCTAAACTTTTAATTTTATTGATATGGTCCCTGGTCCCTGGAATGTTGTGCATGGTGACATCCAAGCAGCCCATGGAATTCAAGGTGGTGCTGCTGAGCCTCGGCTCCCCACAGTGGTGGCCCTGCACTCTCTGCCCTTGCCCAGTTGAGGCCTCCCGCCCCTGAATGCCAAGCCACTGCTGCTGCTGCCGCTGCTTCAGACACAGACCCCATCCCAGCTAGCTATGTATCTAGTTCCTCAGCCAGGGATTGAACCTGTTCCCCTGCTGTGGAAGTGCAGCTTTTTAACCACTGAACCTAGAGTTTGTCATACAGAGTGAAGTAAGTTAAAAGGAGAAAAACAAATATCATGTATTAACACATATATGGAATCTAGAAAAATGGTACTGATGAACCTATTTGCAGGGCAGAAGTAGAGACACAGACCTAGAGAATGAACTTTATGGATATAGCAGGGGATGGATAGGGTGGGACAAATTGAGAGAGTAACACTGACATATATACTCTACATATATACACTACTACATGTAAAATAGCTAGCTAGTGGGAAGCTGCTGTACAGCACAGGGAGCTTAACTTGGTGTTCTGTGATGACCTTAGAGGAATGGGATAGGGGTGGGGTGGGAGGGAGCCTCAAGAGGGAGGGGGTATATGTATACACAAGGCTGATTCAAGTTGTTGTAAAGCAATTATACTCCAACTAAAAAAGAAATAAAGAATATAGTTGTTATCGAAGATGGAAACATAGAAGTTGTTCACAAAGAAGCTTATATTTTGGAAAGTCAGCCTCACTCCTCAGCACTCACAGTACTCACAGTTCTCCAGCTTTCTCATGGTTGAAGAAGGATGAGCCCACCTTTACCCTCTGACAAACTGAAATAATATGAGTATCTCTTAAAAGATGATGAAGATGAAATTCAGGAGGAGTATGAGCAAGTCCTCAATACCAAATTAGCAGAACAATATGAATCTTACGTGAAATTCACACAAGATCAGATTATACAACATGTGAAACAAAGCCAACAAGCTACATGCCCTGAACCTTTCTTGCATATCTGGGTACCAGGTTTGGCCTCATGAGATAGTTGCTGCACACTTTTTACAACTGCTTTGATATCACATTTCAACTCCAACTTTACATCCTGAGAACACTTAAACATTTCTGCAGGTCCATTTTATACAACAGGAAAGACCTTTAAACTTTCTGGCTGCCACAAGCATATTTTTCTTTTCTGCTCATCCAATAAACAGTTGTACCCTACTGTGAGAGATTTTTGCAAACACGAATACCTGGAGCAACAGTTTAACAAAAATATGCCCTCACTGGCACTCAACAAGTGGGTTCCCCAAGCACAATTCTGGAAGTGTATGGAAAGTGTGTGTATATATGTCTATGTATTTTAAGTTGTATATGTGCTCAGTCATGTGCAACTTTTTGTGATTCCCTGGACAGTAGCCCACCAAACTCCTCTGTCCATGAAATTTTCCCAGCAAGAATACTGAAGTGGGTTGCCATTTCCTACTCCAGGGGAATCTTCCCGACCCGGGGATCAAACCCACCTCTCTTGCATCTCCCTCATGGACACACAGGTTCTTCACCACTGTGCCACCAGGGAAGGCCAGGTATTTTAAATTATTATTTGTATTGTGCAAATATTTTTGATTTGAGGGATTCTGGTTGTGAATTTTATGCACGACAGTTATGGTTAAAAATATTTGCTTGGTCTACAGAAGATCATTAATGTTTTGTGATGATATAAGTTGTAACAATGAATTGTTTTGTGTGTAGGTATTATTAAATACTGGGACTATTTCCAGGCACAGAATATGAATCATAAGTTAGGATGAACATTAGATGTGATTATGAGGACATAGCAAAGATCTGTAGTCCTAGGTATACAAATGCATGGTGAGGAATTAGAACAAACCCGAGACAGGACATTTGACACCTCACTCTTGCTAGTCATGTTAGAACATGATTTTTTGACTGCAAGCCTTGAAACACCCACGGGGAGTCTGTGCTCACCTCATGCACACAGGAACTCCCTGGACACTGAACCTCTCAGAAGAAAGTCTCCTCTGTGGCAGGAGCATCAGGGTTTGCTTGGGAGCACAATAAAGGCGGGCACAGGGCTGGGCCAGGCCCCGGACCCGCTGCTCCTCGGAAGGTTGACTCTTTGCAACCCCATGGACTGTAACCTGCTAGGCTCCTCTATCCATGGGATTTCTCAGNATTGAGTTCCTTTGAAAGCCAAGCTGCAAAGGCTAAAAAATAACATGAGTGCCATCTAGAGGTAAAATTCAGAGGGCAGGCTTTTAAAAGTCTGCTCTTAGAAAAGAAGGAATAGAGATTCGCTCCCAGAGACCCCCTAATCTTGGCAGTCTGATGGATGCCATTAAGTTTTTTTTACAACTTGGGTCAAAATCTGCCTCCACTTTCCCTGACCACTGCAAACCACAGCAACCTCCCTTTCTCTGACTTTTTCTAAGATATTTTCTTTATTATCAATTCAGTTCCAAGTCAGAACACTTTCAATCTTCAACAAATATTTTTTAACATATTCTTTGAGCCAGACTGCTCAACAAAGAGACTGCCTGCTGACTCACGACCAGTCAGCCCCGGGGCTGGAGAGGACGTTATGCAACCTCCAGTCCCCTTGGTTGGAGCACATTGTAAGTCTCTGAAAAGTGTCCCCTGCCCTTGTCAGGACAGGATCCTCTGAAAACCATGTCCCACCATCTCCAGAACAGGTGAACCTTTGCCGGCAGGTCATTATGCAGTGCAGATCATGGGTTGGAAACTCAGCAGGATGTAATACTGAATCCTAGCTCTGCTACTTACCCAAAGTGCCAACTCCCTAATCTTGAGCAAATTACTAAGATTTGATTTTCTACTTTGTTAAATGGAATGATAATACCATTGTGGTCTTATGGTAAGGATTAGAGACAGTATTTATTATTTATATAGGACCTAGCACAATTCCTCAAACAAAGAAGGTGGTAAGAACTTATTAGCTTTCTCTATCACTCTAATAATAATAAAAATTCAAGCTTTGAGATTAACTCACCTACCTTGCAAAATTGTTGAAAGGATTAAATTATGTACACATGTATGATAGACTGCCAAGTGACACAGAACTTAAGATTTTTTTCATCAAGAGAAATTGCCAGTGATTTCTGGCTGACAAACACTGTTTTTATCACCTTGAAGTAGATCTTTGGTTTTTCTTTGAAGACTTTAGACACACCTCTTAGTTATCACAAACAAAAGGCCACCAAGTACACACTGAGATGTGGGATGGGATATGACAGAACACTTTCGGTTTCACAAAGATTGTTCTTTGCAAGACCTCCCAAGATCTGACCACTTAAAAGAAGGAGATAAGCTTGCCTAGAGTTGAGGAATCTCCAGGAAGATTACAATCTCCTTGACAGACTGACTGCAATTGGAAGCATCACTCAACCCTCTGAGCTATGTGACATTCTTGAAAGTTCTTGATATTCTTGGATCTCAAGGGAGGTAGATTTCTAGGTGGGTAGGCTTTTAATTAATTAATTAAGAAGTGAAACGTCTTGTAAACCCTACTGATGCCTCGGACTGGTGAAGGGGGTCATTTAAACATTGCATCTGGATGATGGCAGTGCTCAGTCAGTGGGGGTTCTTTCAAACTGGTAGGATTGTTTCAGGTGGTTTGTTGCTAATCCAAGCTAGAGCTCATTTCACTTAGCAGCAGGCTCATCCTGGTCCCCTCAGCATCCTCTCTGTGATACCCACTCTGTGTGGTTCGGCCAGAGCACTCTCAGGATGGAGGGAGAGACTGCAGGGCAGAGAGGCATGCCAGGCTGCCAGACACAGACGCAGCTCAGAATTCTAAAATGTTCTTCACACGCTCCTCCTCTTCAGTGCATGAGGCTCTCTAGCAGGGAGGCATGTCTTAAAATAACTCTTACCCTTCGGATATTTCTAATATGGACTAGCTGGAAGTGGTGAATCTGAAGAGTCTGCCCAAGTTGCAGACCGTTTTCCTTTCTCTTTTCCTTTTCCCCACCACTGTTTTATTTCTGGCACAGGATACAGGGAGAACAAACAGGGGAGGGAATGAAGTAATAGTTCTTATGGATGTGACAAAGTCCAGAGGCCTCCACTGTCTCTTGAGTGTGTTGTACTTTCTCTCCCGGTGGACTTCCTGTGTTTGCTACATGAATAATGCACTTTTAAGCACTTGAAACAACACAATGGTAACCTTAACAAAATGGCAATTTGAAGGTAAACTGCCATCACTAATTTGCATCTCAACAGTGCAGCCTTCTTTTAATGCACACTTAATTACATTAGAGGCAGGGGGGATAAATCATATTCTCATGGCCCATTGATGGGATTACCCCACGGACACAAACATCCAGAACTATCTTGAGGTTTATTGGTGACAAATACCAGCCCATTGTCCTAATGGTGAAATAACATCATCTTCTACTACAGGATACAAATTAAATTTAGTGAAATACCTTAAAAGCAATCTCAGAATTACAGGCAATGGGAGTTTGAGGGGTTCGGAAAAATAACCCACGCTTTTCTCAGCCGTGGCAACATACTGTAATCAGTTGGGGAAATTTTAAAAAAGAGCAATGCCCAGGCCCCACCTCAGACCTATTAAGTCAGAACCTCTAGGGAGAGAGCCCAGTTATCAGGATATTTTCAAACTTCCCAGGTGATTAATAAGTACAGCCTAGAATGAACAGCACCAACATAAATCAACTCGGTGATTTTGCAGGCCAAGGCTCTGAGGCCCCCCAGTGAAGGGTAACTGATTTGTGTAGGGCTCCCAGGGGTGGCTGGAGAGCAGAGTTTGGAGCCTCGAGCCCTGCCCAGCTGGCATTCTTCCCTCATTGGTTCTCTTTACCCTTCGTCTGCCTTATCAGTAAACAAAGTATGTGAAAGCCATCAGGCCACTAAAGCTGCCCTGAGGGGGACCCTGAGGGAACTCCAGTGTGTGTGTGTGTGTGTGTGTGTGTGTGTGTGTGTGTGCGCGCGCGCGCGCATGTGTGTTCAGTCATGGCTGACTCTTGGCAACCCTTAGTCTGCCAAGCCCCTCTCTCCACGGATTTTTCAGGCAAGAATACTAGAGTGGGTTGCCATTTCCTCATCCAGGGTATCTTCTTCCTCCAAGGGATCTTCCTGACCCAGGGATCAAACCCAGGTCTTCTGTGTCTCCCACAGGTGAATTCTTTAACCTGCTGAACCATCGGGGAAGCCCAGGTGGAGACAAAAGGACTGCTAAGTCCTCAGCTACAGCAGCCCTGCCCCTCCCCACCACTGGTGAACTCAGAGGGAACTCAGGATGGAAAAGGACAGGATGCTGGCCCTAGGAAGCTAAGGTGTGTATCAAAGGAATGATTTCAATAAGCACAGAGTCTTGCACCTTCCCATACCCAGAAAAGCATAAAACTCCTTAACTTGAGATATCTGGTTTTCTTTAATTAACAGTAATCGTTTGACGTTCAGACTACCTGGCCTTTTTGGAGTTTTGTTGCAAAAACTACCCAGAGTTTTGTTTGAAAAACTCCTATATATTCTGGCTCCTCCCTTAGCCTGCGAGGCTTGAAGTCCTCAGAATGTCTGCTGAATGAAACATAGTTTTCAACATTTAGGTTGTGCTTTCCTCCCCACCCCCCGCCGACCTCCCCAATGGCCCACCTCAGCCTCCAAGTCTTATTTCATTCAATGACTCTTCAGATTTGCATAGCACACCTACTGTGTGCCAGAGAACTCCACTGCTGGAATATGCCCTTAGCCAAACCTTTCTCAGGTGGCTCAGGGGTAAAGAACCTGCCTGCCAATGCAGGAGACATGGGCAAGCAGATTACAAACTCAGTTGCTAAAGAATCCGCCTGCAATACAGGAGACCCTGATTTGATTCCTGAGTCAAGAAGATCCACTGGAGAAGGAAATGGCAAGCCATTCTAGCATTCAGCATTCTTGCCTGGGAAATCCCACAGTCAGAGGAAGCTGGCGGGCTACCATCCATGGGGGTGCAAGAGTCGGACACAACTGACTGAGCAGGCACNAAATGGCAAGCCATTCTAGCATTCAGCATTCTTGCCTGGGAAATCCCACAGTCAGAGGAAGCTGGCGGGCTACCATCCATGGGGGTGCAAGAGTCGGACACAACTGACTGAGCAGCACGTACACATGTACTCAGAAACTGTTCGTCTAGTACTTTAGTGCCCAGCCCAGAAAGAACACATCTGAATGAATGAATGAAGTTTACCTCTGGGCCACAGGCAGCCACACTCCTGATCCCAAGTCACTCCAGGGCCATTAAACAACAATTAAAGCAAACCTTTCTCACTGCAGTGATTTTTCCAGTGTTCCTGACAGGCATTGCTCCTCCAAGCCATCTTCTGACTAATCCAACCACAAGAGGGAGCCAAGTGCCCCATCCTTTTTTTGTGGAGACCCACAGTTTGGAGGAATCAAGGGGAGGGCAAGCAGATTACAAACTCAGTTGCTAAAGAATCCGCCTGCAATGCAGGAGACCCTGATTTGATTCCTGAGTCAGGAAGATCCCCTGGAGAAGGGAACGGCTACCCACTACAGTATTCCAGCCTAGAGAATTCCCTGGACCATATAGTCCATGAGGTCACAAAGAGTTGGACACGACTGAGCGACTTTCACTTCACTTCACTTCAAGCAGATTACAGGAGGCCGGGTTGGGGGGAAGGGTCAAGAAATGACCTCTGGCAACATTTCAGATGAGAGGTGCTGTGCTACCCACCCCGAGGAAAGCAGAACGCTACCCAGAACTGAGCAGGCTTTCCAGCCAGGCCTACCTGAAGCCTTCCTGGTTGAGAGTCCACCTCAGACCATCATCTGTGAAACACAGAAGCTTGTACAAGGAGTTGATGTGGCCAAGGTGTGGGTGTGCCTGAAATCTGGTAGGTGCCCTCTAAACACTGGATGCTCCCTTCTGCTGCCCCTCCCCCTGCCCTCTCTCCCACCACCCCCATTTTTATCCTGNAGGGAGGCATGTCTTAAAATAACTCTTACCCTTCGGATATTTCTAATATGGACTAGCTGGAAGTGGTGAATCTGAAGAGTCTGCCCAAGTTGCAGACCGTTTTCCTTTCTCTTTTCCTTTTCCCCACCACTGTTTTATTTCTGGCACAGGATACAGGGAGAACAAACAGGGGAGGGAATGAAGTAATAGTTCTTATGGATGTGACAAAGTCCAGAGGCCTCCACTGTCTCTTGAGTGTGTTGTACTTTCTCTCCCGGTGGACTTCCTGTGTTTGCTACATGAATAATGCACTTTTAAGCACTTGAAACAACACAATGGTAACCTTAACAAAATGGCAATTTGAAGGTAAACTGCCATCACTAATTTGCATCTCAACAGTGCAGCCTTCTTTTAATGCACACTTAATTACATTAGAGGCAGGGGGGATAAATCATATTCTCATGGCCCATTGATGGGATTACCCCACGGACACAAACATCCAGAACTATCTTGAGGTTTATTGGTGACAAATACCAGCCCATTGTCCTAATGGTGAAATAACATCATCTTCTACTACAGGATACAAATTAAATTTAGTGAAATACCTTAAAAGCAATCTCAGAATTACAGGCAATGGGAGTTTGAGGGGTTCGGAAAAATAACCCACGCTTTTCTCAGCCGTGGCAACATACTGTAATCAGTTGGGGAAATTTAAAAAAAGAGCAATGCCCAGGCCCCACCTCAGACCTATTAAGTCAGAACCTCTAGGGAGAGAGCCCAGTTATCAGGATATTTTCAAACTTCCCAGGTGATTAATAAGTACAGCCTAGAATGAACAGCACCAACATAAATCAACTCGGTGATTTTGCAGGCCAAGGCTCCGAGGCCCCCCGGTGAAGGGTAACTGATTTGTGTAGGGCTCCCAGGGGTGGCTGGAGAGCAGAGTCTGGAGCCTCGAGCCCTGCCCAGCTGGCACTCTTCCCTCATTGGTTCTCTCTTTACCCTTCGTCTGCCTTATCAGTAAACAAAGGATGTGAAAGCCATCAGGCCACTAAAGCTGCCCTGAGGGGGACCCTGAGGGAACTCCAGTGTGTGTGTGCGTGTGTGTGCGTGTGTGTGTGTGTGTGTTCAGTCATGGCTGACTCTTGGCAACCCTTAGTCTGCCAATCCCCTCTGTCCACGGATTTTTCAGGCAAGAATACTAGAGTGGGTTGCCATTTCCTCATCCAGGGTATCTTCTTCCTCCAAGGGATCTTCCTGACCCAGGGATCAAACCCAGGTCTTCTGTGTCTCCCACAGGTGAATTCTTTAACCTGCTGAACCATCGGGGAAGCCCAGGTGGAGACAAAAGGACTGCTAAGTCCTCAGCTACAGCAGCCCTGCCCCTGCCCACCACTGGTGAACTCAGAGGGAACTCAGGATGGAAAAGGACAGGATGCTGGCCCTAGGAAGCTAAGGTGTGTATCAAAGGAATGATTTCAATAAGCACAGAGTCTTGCACCTTCCCATACCCAGAAAAGCATAAAACTCCTTAACTTGAGATATCTGGTTTTCTTTAATTAACAGTAATCGTTTGACGTTCAGACTACCTGGCCTTTTTGGAGTTTTGTTGCAAAAACTACCCAGAGTTTTGTTTGAAAAACTCCTATATATTCTGGCTCCTCCCTTAGCCTGCCAGGCTTGAAGTCCTCAGAATGTCTGCTGAATGAAACATAGTTTTCAACATTTAGGTTGTGCTTTCCTCCCCACCCCCCGCCGACCTCCCCAATGGCCCACCTCAGCCTCCAAGTCTTATTTCATTCAATGACTCTTCAGATTTGCATAGCACACCTACTGTGTGCCAGAGAACTCCACTGCTGGAATATGCCCTTAGCCAAACCTTTCTCAGGTGGCTCAGGGGTAAAGAACCTGCCTGCCAATGCAGGAGACATGGGCAAGCAGATTACAAACTCAGTTGCTAAAGAATCCGCCTGCAATACAGGAGACCCTGATTTGATTCCTGAGTCAAGAAGATCCACTGGAGAAGGAAATGGCAAGCCATTCTAGCATTCAGCATTCTTGCCTGGGAAATCCCACAGTCAGAGGAAGCTGGCGGGCTACCATCCATGGGGGTGCAAGAGTCGGACACAACTGACTGAGCAGCACGTACACATGTACTCAGAAACTGTTCGTCTAGTACTTTAGTGCCCAGCCCAGAAAGAACACATCTGAATGAATGAATGAAGTTTACCTCTGGGCCACAGGCAGCCACACTCCTGATCCCAAGTCACTCCAGGGCCATTAAACAACAATTAAAGCAAACCTTTCTCACTGCAGTGATTTTTCCAGTGTTCCTGACAGGCATTGCTCCTCCAAGCCATCTTCTGACTAATCCAACCACAAGAGGGAGCCAAGTGCCCCATCCTTTTTTTGTGGAGACCCACAGTTTGGAGGAATCAAGGGGAGGGCAAGCAGATTACAAACTCAGTTGCTAAAGAATCCGCCTGCAATGCAGGAGACCCTGATTTGATTCCTGAGTCAGGAAGATCCCCTGGAGAAGGGAACGGCTACCCACTACAGTATTCCAGCCTAGAGAATTCCCTGGACCATATAGTCCATGAGGTCACAAAGAGTTGGACACGACTGAGCGACTTTCACTTCACTTCACTTCAAGCAGATTACAGGAGGCCGGGTTGGGGGGAAGGGTCAAGAAATGACCTCTGGCAACATTTCAGATGAGAGGTGCTGTGCTACCCACCCCGAGGAAAGCAGAACGCTACCCAGAACTGAGCAGGCTTTCCAGCCAGGCCTACCTGAAGCCTTCCTGGTTGAGAGTCCACCTCAGACCATCATCTGTGAAACACAGAAGCTTGTACAAGGAGTTGATGTGGCCAAGGTGTGGGTGTGCCTGAAATCTGGTAGGTGCCCTCTAAACACTGGATGCTCCCTTCTGCTGCCCCTCCCCCTGCCCTCTCTCCCACCACCCCCATTTTTATCCTGTTTTTTTTTTTTAATCTTTTGGCTGAGCAGCACAGCATGTAGGACCCTAGTTTCCCGACCAGGGCTCACACCTGGCCTTCTGAATTAGCAGTACACAGTCTTAACCATTAGATCACAATGAAGTCCCTCTCCCCTCTTTCTTTTCCTCATCTGATGTAGACAATGTTTCCCCCCCCACCTCCCACCAACATTCATTTGTTCAGATCCTAACCTCCAATGTAGTGAGCCTTTGGGAGGTGATAAGGTCATGAGGGAGGAGCTGTCTCTTATAAAAGAGACCCCAGAGAGCTCTCTCACCATGTGAAGACACAGGAAGAAGACAGCTCATCCATGAACCAGGAAGCAAGCCCTCACCAGACACCCACCAGCTGGTGCCTTGATCTTGAATTTCCAGCTTCCAGAACTGGGAACTTTCTGTCATCTCTACTGCTACCCTCTCTGTGGCATTTTGTTACAGCAGCCCAAATGGACTAGGAAAGCATCATATTCTCTTGCCTTTCCCAAATCATGCAGGGAAATCCTGGGGCACAGGGTATCTGCATCTCTAGGGAAGGTAGGAATTTGTCAGTTAGCTTCCCCTGTAGGCTGGTACTCTAAACTTTAAACTGTAAACTTTACATTCTCCAGTTATGAGATGAACAGTGTCTCAACTGGACCTTTTTTATCACCGATCTTTCCACCAGATGATTCCTCCTCTGTCAGGGGATCCTCAGCGTCCTGGCTGTCCCTTCCCACCCTCCCTGTCTGCCCAGCCCCAGTGAAGAGCAGTCCTTTGCCTCCAGGCTCCACTGAACATTGCCAGGTTTGGAACTCAGTGCCTCCCCAGGCAGCCCACGGTTAGGACAGCTGTCCTTCTACTCAGCTAAAGCTTGGCTCTCTACGCCTACTTCTGCCTCAGCCCTCAGAGGTTTGGCGTCAGAGACACAGCCCCCAGAGTCTTCTCTCCTTGAGATTTTAACCAACCAATCACTGCCATCCTGGTAAAATTTCCTCCCATGTGTGGTCTCCACATTTGAAGGTGACTGGTTCATTGTGTTTTAGCCTGCCTGTTACCTCCCGTTCGCCTGGTGGTCGCATCCAGTTCTCAGATGGTTCTCACATGACTAGTGCAAAAGACTGCGCTCCCTAAGACTAGATGTTTATAGCTGGGAGCTTGGACATAAAGTCAGACCAAATCCACCAGCCACTCCTTCCCCTGCGCCCTCTCCTTTACTCCCCCGTGACCTCTCCCAACCCACAGGTGAGTATCTGTCTGTTAACCAATACCCACAGAGCTCAGCTCTCTTGATCTCAAAAATCTCTTTCTTTACAGATTCTTGTTTTTAAACAGTGTGTTTGCTTGGCTGCGTTGGGTCTTGGCTGCAGCATGCAGGATCTTTTGTACTGGCGTGCAGGCTCAGTGGTTGCATGGACTTAGTTGCTCCATGGCATGTGGGATCTTAGTTCCCCGAGCAGGGATTGAACCTGTGTCCTCTGCACTGGAAGGCAGATTCTTAACCCCTGGACCACCAGGGAAATCCTCAAAAACCTCTTATGAAAAGAGTCCATCTCCAAGAGTTTTCTCCAGTAGATACTAACCAGTTTCCAAATGAAAAATCACCTGCCCACTCTCACCAGGCATGACCTCAGTTAACCTTGACCAGCAGATGGAGGGACTAGTTCCTCCCAGGAATGTAGGAGGACACAGTTCTCATATTGTGCAACAGCCCCTTCCCTCCCTTCCCCACCCTCCCAATATACACATACACACATGCACACCCAATATACACGCACACACACACGCACACGCACACACACACATTGCCATGCCATGCAGCTGCAGAGAGCTGAAAACTCTCTGGAGCACAGGGACTGTCCCAGTTTCATTCCTGTATCCCCAGGAAAGTGCCTGGTGCCCAATACATTCTCCACAAATGTTTGCTGGACTGAAGAGGGTCACAGGGGAAACAGTTCAAACAGCTTCTTAGAGCATCAGTGAGAAAAATGTCTTGCTGGATTTCCTGTTGGTCAAATCCTGCATATAAAGTTCTAAATGGAAGATTTTAAATGTAAAAACATTTCTGTGAGGCCTACCTCCCATCCTTTCTGAAACTTAGACTCCATCTTTGGTTTCAGTGATGTAGCCCTTTATCTCTTGGCTGCAGCCTTTTGGGGAGAGTGTAAGTAATTCTGATGGAGATTTCAAGCTCTTTCTTGACCTACTTCTGTGTCCCCAGGAAATCTGGCATCCTGGGGTAGCCCATCATCAGACAGTGTCTGCCTCGTATAGAGTCCTTCAGTCCCAGAACTTCCTGAACAATATTGTAACCAGTTTAGCCTGACTCCAGAGCCTGTGCTTGAAACTGCTGTGCCATACAGACTCCAGTGCTGTCAGCAGTGAGAAGGCCCGTGTGATGGAACTGGCATCCGCCAGGGTCGTGTGCTGCTGGGGGTGAATCACAGGAGGGGCAATCACTGTTGTCAGAAAAACCTCCGAGGCTGGATGACTGCATGTGCAGGAACTTGCCCATTCATTCCTAGAAAAGAGGAATCATGGGACGTGGCCAAAGCAAGGTTCTAGAATCAGACACAGCTGGGTTTAAACCTTGGCTCTGCCACTTAAAACCTATATACCTTGGGAAAGCCACTTGAACCCTCTCACTCAACTAAATGTAATGATAATTACATTCNTGTTGTCAGAAAAACCTCCGAGGCTGGATGACTGCATGTGCAGGAACTTGCCCATTCATTCCTAGAAAAGAGGAATCATGGAACGTGGCCAAAGCAAGGTTCTAGAATCAGACACAGCTGGGTTTAAACCTTGGCTTTGCCACTTAAAACCTATATACCTTGGGAAAGCCACTTGAACCCTCTCACTCAACTAAATGTAATGATAATTACATTCCTATTTCAGAAGCTGTTGAGAAGATTAAGTGAGATAATATGTACAATATAGTCATCTAATCCTAAGTCTGACAAGAGAGGTGCTGTTATCTCATTTTGCAGATGAGGAACCCAAGACACTTAGGAGGGGAGGAAGCAGCCCAAGTGTGCACAACCTGTCACTGGCAGAAAGGGACCCAGCATAAAATTCTTTCTAGCCGGTCAGCCTGTGTGACTTGTTGGGATGTGTGGGATGCCCACCCTTGCAAGCCAGGCATCACCACAGCCCAGGAAAACTTTCTCTGTGCCCTCAAAAATCTGTGGCTACGCTCTTCCGTGGGCTCCTTTGCAGCACCAAACATGGACTGGTCCCCACTCTGGTTCCCTGCCAGGTTTGAGAGGCCAAAGCCCCACATCCTGCCAGCAACATGCACGTCACTGAAGCTTGCCTCGCTCTCTGTCTGCCGTGGGCAGAGCCTGAAGCCCTCCCCTGCTCCCCAAAACTACCTCTGTATCTCTGCTGCTCTGGAAATAAGGAGGAGACCTAGTGCTCAGTGCGGGTGACCCATCTCCCTGCCTCTGGCGGCCCTTCACCCCCGTGGGAGCTCACCAGGCCCCTCTCAAGGGGTCCCGCCCACCCATCTTCTCTCTCTGACTCTCTCATCTCAGGACACTGGTCTCCTTCATTTCACAGTTCTCTTGTCCCCAAGTATAGAGGACAAGCACTTCTCTGAGATTAGCCATGTCAACATCATGAAAAAAGTAGATTTTTATGATTCTGACAGATGACAAGAACATAAAAATCACCATAGATTGTTATTTAAAATGATCCCCCTGCAAGAGATTTTTATTTGGAAGAGGCTGATGACAAAGAAGCTGCAGTTTTAATTGCGGAGACTTCTGACACCAGCCCAGGGGAGCATGCTGCTTTAATCCCCTGACTCGGGGTCTTGAAGCAGGACACCAGCCATTAAAACTCAGCCAGGACCTCCGACCAAGGTGAAACTGACAAAGCCCAGGCTTCCACGTCAGAGAAGTCGGCTTTACATCCCAGCTGCACCATTTTCCAGCCATGTAGTTTGGGTACAATGACTTAACATCTGTGAGCCTGAATTATGCTGTCCCTAGGTCACCCTCCATTGTGTCTATTTTTAGAATTATCATGAGGGTTAATTGAGGTATTATATGTTAACTAAATGGCTGTGAACTCAAATTCAGTTAGTCTCTGCTTCCCTTCCACCATGATGATATCACTCTACATCTCTGGATTAGCATTTGGATAACAGATTGAGAATGTCTGGGTGTGTCTGTCTCTCCCCAGTGGGCTGTGAACTCCATAAGGTGGGCTGTGATTAGACCCTCTTTCTATTTCCAAGACCTAACGCAAAGTCCAGCACACAGTAGGGTCTCTGTGAGTTGCAGGGACTATTAAAAAATAGACAGAAGACTTTCCATATGTTTTTCTACCCCTGAATCCTCAGTTCATACAAGAATAACAAAATTTATTGGTGTTTATTGAACAACTTCTTAGTACCAGGCAACAGGCTAGTGGCTTGGCATACCTCACTTCTAATTTTACAAAATCCCCAAGGGTATCAGTTACTAAACTTGATCTCTCCATAACCTTTTTTTTTTTTTTTTTTGAGGTGACTGTCTTCAAAAGATAAGGTATCTTACCTCAAGTCACACAGCTAGAAGATGTGTTAAGACTAAAACTCAAATTCTTCTAACCTCAAAGCTTATGCTCTTCTCAATGAAGCAAGAGCTTCACGGCCATCATCAAGAACCAAACCCTTTGCCCACAGCTCCTTTCCCACCCTCAGGACTTGCGGAGGTCACTGTGAAAGGCACAGCAGGAGTCCAGTAAATTCTGGGGCCCCCAGCAGGCCTTCATGCCCATCTGATGCATACTCATCTAAAATTCTCAGCACACTGAAACCATAAAGATCATAGCCTTATTCAGTGTTTCTTCAGATCGAGCTCTGAGCTAGCGCCATAACTCTTGGCCAGGAATATTATTTCAAATAACTCATGCAGACAGCTGAGTAACCAAGAGGAGAGATAGATGGGTCCTGGAATGCCCCGTTGCTGTAGATCATAACCCCCTACTCCCGCGCCCTCCCCCAAGCTGCCCGGACAGAAAGGGTCAATGATTAATTATGCTAAGATAAACAGAGTTAATTTTCTTCCTGGATAAAACTAATTACAACTGTGTTTGTTTTGGTAGGACACGGAATTACTGTCCCCGGTGAAAAATCTTCCTAATTGAAAAGAGTGTTTATTTTAAAGGGGTGGGGGTTGGGGTCACTAAACAATAGTTAGCTAGTGTTTTCCCCATTTTTCATTTGAAGAGGGACAGTGATTAGGTGTTGACCTCAAAGGAACAAGCAAAATCTCTTGCTCTGGGTCCCCCTCCCTCAGGCCTGCTCGAGAGCCAGGCAACAGCATGGGGAGAAGAATTTGGCAGTTTTGGGGGAGGTTTCCTGGAAGGCATGGCCTGCAGTTGGTTCACTCTTGGCGAGTGTTGTATGAAATCAGGGTAGCCTCCTCTTTGACAACCCAGTGAGGGCCAAGGAAGGAGTATTTTGAACCCCACTGCCCACCAACATTATGAACTGTGGGAGAACAATGACCCAACTCAGATTCTTGTCGCATCACGCTGGTCAGATTCAGTGCAAAGGCACCGCAGAGAAAGAAAAGAGAGAAACAGACTCTTTGCTCTCAAGGAGGCCGTGACCCAGTAAGGGGCCTGGGAATTCTTGTAAGGCCCTGAAGGAACAGAGAGGTGAGGCCTGGAGGAGAGGTGGGGGTAGGGAGGGGGATGAGCCTTCATATGAAGGGATCGACGTGAGCAGAGATACATGTGTCTGGCGAGTTTAGAGAGCTCTAAGCAACTGGATGTGGCTGAGATAATGGGGACAAGACTGCGGATGAAGCTAAAAGAGATTTGGAGGATGGTAGGTGGATTATGACAAGCAGTATTATGTTGCTAGGGCCGCAGTAATAAAGTATCACCACCTGGGTGGGTAAGACAACAGAAATCTGTTGTCTCACAATCCTGGAGGCTGGAAGTCCAGTACCAAGATGTTGGCAGGGCCACACTCCCTCCACAGTACCTAGGAGAGTTTCTCTTCTTGACTTTTCCAGTTTCTGGTAGAAGCCCCAGGACCTCACAACGCCCATTTCCACCTTCATCTTCACATGGCCTTCTTCCATCTATGTCTGTGTTCAAATTCCTCCTTATTAGAAAGACACCAGTCATATTGGATTAAGGGTTCATCCTCCTTCTATATNCTCTGAGCTAGCGCCATAACTCTTGGCCAGGAATATTATTTCAAATAACTCATGCAGACAGCTGAGTAACCAAGAGGAGAGATAGATGGGTCCTGGAATGCCCCATTGCTGTAGATCATAACCCCCTACTCCCGCGCCCTCCCCCAAGCTGCCCGGACAGAAAGGGTCAATGATTAATTATGCTAAGATAAACAGAGTTAATTTTCTTCCTGGATAAAACTAATTACAACTGTGTTTGTTTTGGTAGGACACGGAATTACTGTCCCCGGTGAAAAATCTTCCTAATTGAAAAGAGTGTTTATTTTAAAGGGGTGGGGGTTGGGGTCACTAAACAATAGTTAGCTAGTGTTTTCCCCATTTTTCATTTGAAGAGGGACAGTGATTAGGTGTTGACCTCAAAGGAACAAGCAAAATCTCTTGCTCTGGGTCCCCCTCCCTCAGGCCTGCTCGAGAGCCAGGCAACAGCATGGGGAGAAGAATTTGGCAGTTTTGGGGGAGGTTTCCTGGAAGGCATGGCCTGCAGTTGGTTCACTCTTGGCGAGTGTTGTATGAAATCAGGGTAGCCTCCTCTTTGACAACCCAGTGAGGGCCAAGGAAGGAGTATTTTGAACCCCACTGCCCACCAACATTATGAACTGTGGGAGAACAATGACCCAACTCAGATTCTTGTCGCATCACGCTGGTCAGATTCAGTGCAAAGGCACCGCAGAGAAAGAAAAGAGAGAAACAGACTCTTTGCTCTCAAGGAGGCCGTGACCCAGTAAGGGGCCTGGGAATTCTTGTAAGGCCCTGAAGGAACAGAGAGGTGAGGCCTGGAGGAGAGGTGGGGGTAGGGAGGGGGATGAGCCTTCATATGAAGGGATCGACGTGAGCAGAGATACATGTGTCTGGCGAGTTTAGAGAGCTCTAAGCAACTGGATGTGGCTGAGATAATGGGGACAAGACTGCGGATGAAGCTAAAAGAGATTTGGAGGATGGTAGGTGGATTATGACAAGCAGTATTATGTTGCTAGGGCCGCAGTAATAAAGTATCACCACCTGGGTGGGTAAGACAACAGAAATCTGTTGTCTCACAATCCTGGAGGCTGGAAGTCCAGTACCAAGATGTTGGCAGGGCCACACTCCCTCCACAGTACCTAGGAGAGTTTCTCTTCTTGACTTTTCCAGTTTCTGGTAGAAGCCCCAGGACCTCACAACGCCCATTTCCACCTTCATCTTCACATGGCCTTCTTCCATCTATGTCTGTGTTCAAATTCCTCCTTATTAGAAAGACACCAGTCATATTGGATTAAGGGTTCATCCTCCTTCTATATGACTTCATCTTAACTCATTTGACTTAATCACATTTTAACCAGGCGTCTCTGGTGGCACAGATGGCAAAGAATCTGCCTGTAATGCAGGAGAGGCAGATTCAGTTCTGGTTCAAAAAGATCCCTGGAGAAGGAAATGGCTACCCATTCCAGTATTCTTGCTTGGGCAATCCCATGGACAGAGGAGCATGCACGTATTTTAACTACCCCCATTCCCCAAGAAGGTTGCTTTCTGCAGTACCAGGGCTTAGGATCTCCACAGTTTTTGGTGGAGAAACAACTCAACTAATAACATGGGTTACAGAGGCCACTTTCGGGAGCAGGATGCTCACCCCACAGGCAGAGGGGACACACTGAAGGGCTGTCACGGATGGAATGGTTTTGTTTTCTTGTTTGTTTTTGAGGAGAATTCTCTGCATCCAGTGTGGAGGACTGATGAGTGGGCATGAGCAGTTAGGTAAGGGTTGTCATAATAGCCCAGGTGAGAAAAGAAGGGTTGGAGAGAAAAGAATCTGTGAGAAGGATTGTTATAGCTCCAAGGTTCCATGATTCAAAGAACATCATGATTACTGGGATGCCAGAGGAGAGAAGGAGGTGTCAGAAATGACTTCCAGGTTTTCTAGAGCTCAAGGAGGAAAAGCCAGTTGGGAGGGAAACAAGTTGTTTGGGACAAGTGCAATTGAGCTGTCAGGTCAGAGGTGTTCTGAAGGCAGGTGGATACAAGGGTCAGGAACTCACGGAGCCTCTTCTCTCTGCAGATGCAGATTCAGAAGCATGAAGAAGTGTACGATCATTGACTCAGGCAAACAGATGAAACCGCATAAAACCACACAGAGTGAGAAAAGACTCGAAGACAGAAACCTGAGGAACCCGGCAGACAAGGGGTTAAAAGAAAAGGGGAGTCAGAGAGCAGGTTGAGGGAGCACCATCACAGAGGTGGGGGGAGCACAGCAAAGCAGCCAGCCCCCCAACCGCAAGCCAGAGTACCTACCCTCCCAACCCTCACCAGCACTGAACACAGCAGTGTTGACATAGAGCCCCTACACCTTTTGCCTGACGCTTAGTGTCCTTGAGGGGTGTGTGTGTGTGTGTGTGTGTGTGTGTGTGTGTTGTGTGTGCGTATGTATGTGTGTGTGTGGACTTTCTCCCTTCAAACTCTGCCAAATCCTTGAGGACAGAGGACATGGACCATGTCCTTCTCTGCTTCTTTTGGATCCCTCACAGCTTCTCTGAAAAGAATTTAACACAAAACAAGTGCTTATCGCTAAATATGTGATTGTGTGCATGTCTGTGCTCAGGCATGTTCAACTCTTTGCGACCCCATGGATAGTAGCCCACCAAGTTCCTCTGTCTGTGGAATTTTCCAAGCAAGAATGCTGGAGTGGGTAGCCATTTCCTTCTCCAGAATGTGTGATTAACTGTAAATAAATAAGCCACCATCAAACACTTAGTATGTATTATAGATGAGACTCTCCTGCACCGACCTAATACACGACACCTACATGAGTGCCCCATAAAGGCTAATGGAAGGAAAGTGGCAAGAGGAGTGAGGGGAGACGACCAGCTAGCAGTCAGGAATCTGTGAAATAAAAATGGTCAGAGGTTCCATGGAAGGGCTGCAGGGCCATGTGCTTGGGATTTGGAGGGAAGGACAGGGGCACAGAGTGAGCTCACCTAGATTCGAAGTCCCCTCTCACAGTCATTCAGCTTTCTGGGCTCAGTTTCTATAAACTTAGGGGTTTAGGATGTAGATTTTTCCAAGGTCCTAGGCCTCTAGGAAACCAGTATTGAAAGACAGAGCGGGTGTCAAGGCAAGATAAGCCCTAACTCTTTTCTACAATTACACACAGCAGTGCCTACATTTTCTCATGCAATCACTATCCCTGTCTCACAGAGGAGGAAGCTGACACCCAGAGAAGTCTTGATTTGCTCAGGGACTGTGAGGAGACTGGGCAGGAGCAGACTGGGGTACAGAGTGGGAGGCAGGGAGAGTTGCGCGGGTCCTGGAGGAGGGGCAGTGATGCACTGCAATTAAGAACATGGTCTGTGGGACCTGACCACCGAGGGGCGAATCCCAGTTCAGGCAAAAACATGTTCTATAGAGTTTTGAATTACTGGGGAGTTGGGCTTGTTCCAATAGCAGCTAAAGACACTCATTCAGGCAGGAGAGTCTTCCTGTAGCTTTCAAAAGTACTCTTGGGTCCCTGGGCTAGCAGGGAAGTGTGCAGCATCGCTGCTACAGAGCAGGGCTCTGACCGCAGGCCAGCCCTCCTGGCCTCAGTCTCCCGATCCTCACTTTGTGCTGCGTCAGTGAGCCGTCAGGTCCCTGTCAACTCCGTCACGCTGTGAAGCCCCTCACCCGCTGAGGCCCAGGAGCCCAGGGTGGTGATCTGTGCTGCCCTTTGTGCTTGTGTGTGGCTGCCGTTCTCTGGAACACTCTAAAGCAATGGCTTCCAGATGCAGGTCTCTGCAACCAGCTTTTTTTAAAGACTCTGCGGAGTCTTTAAAAAATGCATACGCCTGGGCCCCACACCAAACCCACAGCACGCGTATCCTGGGCTAGGGCCTAGGCATCTGTGTTGTTACAGATCTCACAGGGGATTCTGGCGCCACCAGCAAAGCTGGTTGTGCAGCAGCCCCGCCTGCTTTTCAGAGGCAGCACCTGCCGCCTAGCGCACACGGAAGGTACTGTAGGGACCCACATGGCGACTCAGGCCCTTGTAGAGGGAATGGAACAAGACTCCAGAGCTTCTCATCTGGATAACCAGACAGAGATGGACTTAACCACTCACTCTGGCACCCTCCAGCAATATAACCAGAAGTATACTCAGGGAAGCTGGGCAGAAATCCACTGTCAGATGTGGGTTCTTTTCAGGAAGAGTAAAAATTCTCCCCCTTCTTGCTCTTGTGAGTGGGAAGAGTGATTTTGCTAAGTAAAGATATGTTTCTTGGGGTGATGATGGACATGAGAGAGGAGATGTGAAAATATAGAGAAAAAAGTTAATGTCTATGTTTGGGTTCATTCAGGCATTTTCCTTCAGCAGGGGAAAGGAAGCTACCTAGAAACAGAGGACAGATAACAATAATGGTTAACCCTTGGGTAGAGGAGGCCGTGGGCCAGAAATTGATCAAGAGCTTTGTCTATACTGACTCCTCCAAAGGTATAGCTTTGTCTATACTTTGTTCTTCACAACAGTGCTATGAGCTAGATACTATTACTGCTATAGTCCCCCCATATTCATATGTTGAAACCCTAACCCCAGAAAGTGATGATATGAGTATGTGGGACCTTTGGGAAGTGACTCAGTCTTGAGGACAGAGCCCTGGTGAATGGGGTTAGTGCTTTTATGAAAGAATCTAGAGAGGTCCCCAGTACCTTCTGCCAGGTAAGGTAACCAAAAGGAGTCTGGATCTGGAAGAGGGCCCTCACTCCACCATGCTGACACCCTGACCTGAGACTTCCGGCCTGCAAAACTGTGAGAAATAAATTTCTGTTGTTCGTAAGCTTCCATTGTGTGGTATTTTGTTACAGTAGCCCAAAAGGACGAGGACAATTACTATCCTCCTGTGACATGTCAGGAAAACAAAGCACAAAGAGATTAAGTGACTTGTTCAAGGCCACCCACCTATTTGATGTCTCTCACTCAGATGGGAGCCCTGATCCAACATTTCATCTTCTTAAAATGAATGTTTTCCCATAATATCCCCTTCCCTCATCTGCCTCATCTCTGTAGTTGAGCTGGCCGGGCGGGTCTCACTAGGAAATGGTTGACAGAACATAGCCTGGGGAAGTGGAACAAACTCTGAACATAGGCAAAATGTTTAGGAGGGTATCGTGAGTAAGAGCAATGCAGCTGAGTAGAACGCGTTTTCCTTAGACTAGAGTGATGCACACGAAATTGTTGCCATCAGTACTTCAGATCTGAAATTTCTACACTCTTTATTTAGGCAAACCAGCGGTGTCTCAGTTTACCTCACCTGCAAAATGGAGGCAATAAAATGATAACTATCTTGTAGGTTATGAAGCACAAATATGGTAAGTACATCACTGAGTATAGTGCCCGTCTTAATATTTGGGAGCTATTGCTAACAGATCAGACGTAGCCAGTTTACTGAGAAGCCTCAATTCACTGGAGGTATAAATAAAGATCAATTTATTTTCTCCATTCCCTGCAGTTAACTAGCTCTGTCCAGTCTCTCAGTCTCACTGCCCAAGGAACCTCCAAGCAGACTCCAACCACCACTTTCCTATCAATGTCAGTTACTCAAGTCCAGTCCAGTTTACAACTTCAATATTATATCCAAGTCTTTCCCCCTCTTCCGAGTTTGCCAGACTTGTAACTCACGTTCCAAGAGTGGGAAGGGGACTTGATCTTGTCTTCTCGTCTCCTTGTCTTTTACTCCTTCTCCTTTCTTTTCTTAGTCTAGTGCCTCCCATGTGAAGGGAAGAAGGGAGAATAAAAGGAACAGAGGAGGTCACTTTAAATAAGTGGCTCCTTATCTCTGGTGGAAAGAGGTCCCTGCTCTCACACTGGCTTGACCTGTTTCTCTCTGCTGTTGGTGGCTTCCGGCAATGTGTCAGTCTCCTATTAAATAGTATGGGGTGTAGAGTTGTGTTTTTAGAGGGAGATGTTCATTTTTATGCCACACCGTCCACCACCAAGAACCCCAAGCTGGGGGTAACCGTGCCTCCCTTTGTCCTAGAAACAATCTTTGCCCCCAACTTTCCTCCATCTGGATGCCATCTTACTTGGTCCACAGCCACCAGAGCTCTCACCTTCTCCTCTGATTTCTATTCTCTCATTGTAGTGGAGCCAGTTAAATTATTGGAATTGGATTTACCCTCCTGTCTTAAACAAACAAAACATAAAATAGAAACGGATAAAATATTTTTTAAAACACACAATTTTCAAGACACTTAACAAAGGATAGTGATCCTTGAGAGATAAAAAACAAAGGAGGCAAGTCAATGATTGTCCCAGCTTGATGCCTTCAGAGTTTCCAGGCTGTGGTCCAGAGAACAGAACTCTGAATGGAAGAGATGATGCTAAGAGTTGGATCACCAAGTGAGAATTCACAGGACAGAGTAACAGAAGAAGAGCCAATGGAGGGAGCACCCCAAAGACCTGCAAAGGACCACCTCTCTGATATTCAGGAGGGTACTGATCAATACATTCAGGTGAAGAAACATAGTGGCCAGGGAAAAAAATAATCTGAAAAGATTAGAAAACAAAGTCCAACATTCACCCAGGGCTGGGAATACTGCATCTTCCCCTAGCCGGACTGAAAGGAATCATAAC
>SJYW01036341.1:41657-70983 GCA_006410735.1 Raphicerus campestris | reverse complement strand
GATGGACTGGTTGGATCTCCTTGCAGTCCAAGGGACTCTCAAGAGTCTTCTCCAACACCACAGTTCAAAAGCATCAATTCTTCGGCACTCAGCTTTCTTCACAGTCCAACTCTCACCTCCATACGTGACCACTGGAAAAACCATAGCCTTGACTAGACGGACCTTAGTCGGCAAAGTAACGTCTCTGCTTTTGAATATACTATCTAGATTGGTCATAACTTTTCTTCCAAGGACTAAGAGTCTTTTAATTTCATGGCTTCAGTCACTGTCTGCAGTGATTTTGGAACCCAGAAAAATAAAGTCTGACACTATTTCCACTGTTTCCCCATCTATTTCCCATGAAGTGATGGGACCAGATGCCATGATCTTCATTTTCTGAATGTTGAGCTTTAAGCCAACTTTTTCACTCTCCTCTTTCACTTTCATCAAGAGGCTTTTTAGCTCCTCTTCACTTTCTGCCATAAGGGTGGTGTCATCTGCATATCTGAGGTAATTGATATTTCTCCCGGCAGTCTTGATTCCAGCTCATGCTTCATCCACCCCAGCGTTTCTCATGATGTACTCTGCATAGAAGTTAAATAAGCAGGGTGACAATATACAGCCTTGACGTACTCCTTTTCCTATTTGGAACCAGTCTGTTGTTCCATGTCCAGCTGGAACTGTTGCTTCTTGACCTGGATACAGATTTCTCAAGAGACAGCTCAGGTGATCTGGTATTCCTATCCCTTTAAGAATTTTCCACAGTTTATTGTGATCCACTCAGTCAATAAAGCAGAAATAGATGTTTTTCTGGAACTCTCTTGCTTTTTCCATGATCCAGCGGATGTTGGCAATTTGATCTCTGGTTCCTCTGCCTTTTCTAAAACCAGCTTGAACATCTGGAAGCTCACCGTTCACGTATTGCTGACGCCTGACTTGGAGAATTTTGAGTATTACTTTGCTAGCTTGTGAAATAAGTGCAATTGTGTGGTAGTAAGAGCATTTTTTGGCATTGCTTTTCTTTGGGACTGGAAGGAAAACTAACCTTTTCCAGTCCCGTGGCCACTGTTGAGTTTTCCAAATTTGCTGGCATATTGAGTTTAGCACTTTCACAGCATCATCTTTTATGATTTAGATTTTACTAATATTTTCCCCCATTACTTAAAAACATTTTCAAATGATTGGTGTCTCTGGTAAGGGGGACGAAAGAAATACTCAATCAAGCCTTTCTTCTCAAGCATTTCCTATTTACTCTAGCAGGAACTCTTTGCCTATTCAAGACAGTTATTTTTGTTAGTATTTTCTACACCAAACATCTAGTAATTTCACGTAGTCTTTTTCTACATATCTGTACCATGGAGTATGCCACTGATTTATTTAGTATATACTTAATTCCAAAACTAACTTCCAAGCTTTTAAATACCAAAACCTGCTGCTGTTACTTTCTTGCTTCTCTGTTTCCTTCATTGTCATATTAATTATTTAAATAGTCACTGGAGATTGGTTGTGGGAGCATCTATTACAATGGACTTTGGCATTTTATTACAATTCATTAAATAACCTCCTATAACATGTTTTAGCCACTACTCTTTTGGATACAGACTGTAGAAATCAACTCAAACTAGTTTAGGCTAAAAAATGAGAATTTATTAGAAAGATGTTAGAGAACGTCACATCTAAATCATGGAAAAGGTAGACATATGAGATGGGGAAAAGGTCAGGAGGACTTGGGGTCTCAAAGTCTTTATCTTCATCTCCCCCTCTCTCCCCTCTCCCTCCCTCCCTCTCTCTCCCTCTCTCTGACTTTCTCTGTCTTGGTTTTCTCTCACATTTACTGCAGACAGCTCCTGAGTTTAACATCTACCATCTTCCACTGCTGGAGCAGACCTGACTGATTTTCTTGGTTTGAGTTTTGAAATCCAGGGATAGGACAGTAGAAGATTTAATTTCATGGCTGCAGTCACCATCTGTGGTGATTTTGGAGCCCCCAAAAAATAAAGTTTCTCACTGCTTCCATTGTTTCCCCATCTATTTGCAATGAAGTGATAGGACCAGATGCCATGATCTTAGTTTTCTGAATGTTGAGCCTTAAGCCAACTTTTTCACTCTCCTCTTTCACTTTCCTCAAGAGACTCTTTAGTTCTTCTTCACTTTCTGCCATAAGGGTGGTTCATCTGCATTTCTGAGGAGAAAAACAGGTCCCACCAATCTTGATCCCAGCTTGTACTTCATCCAACAAGGCATTTCACATGATGTACTCTGCGTATGTTAAATAAGCAAGGTGACAATATACAGCCTTGACGTACTCCTTTCCCAGTTTTGAACCAGGCTCTTTCCATGTTCAGTTCTAACTGATGCTTCCTGACCTGCATACAGATTTCTCAGGAGACAGGTAAAGTGGTCTGATATTCCCATCTCTTTAAGAATTTTCCACAGTTTTCTATAATCAACACAATCAAAGGCTCTGGCATGCTCAATAAAGCAGATGCTTTTCTGGAACTCTCTTGCTTTATTGATTATCCAACGAATGCTGGCAGTCTGATCTCTGGTTCCTCTGCCTTTTCTAAAACCAGCTTGAACATCAAGAAGTTCACAGTTCATGTACTGTTGAAGCCTGGCTTGGAGAATTTTGTGCATTACTTTACTAGCGTGTGAGATGAGTGCAATTGTGCGGTAGTTTGAGCATTCTTTGGCATTGCTTCTCTTTGGGATTGGGATGAAAACTGACCTTCCCAGTCCTGTGGCCACTGCTGAGTTTTCCAAATTTACTGTCATATGGAGTGCAGCACTTTCACAGCACCATCTTTTAGAATTTGATATAGCTCAACTGAAATTCCATCATCTCCTCTAGCTTTGTTCGTAGGGATGCTTCCTAAGGTCCACTTGGCTTCACATTCCAGGAGGTCTGGCTCTAGATGAGTGATCGCAGCGTGATTATTTGGGTCGTGAAGCTCTTTTCTGTATAGTTCTTCTGTGTATTCTTGCCACCTCTTCTTAATATCTTCTTCTTTTGTTAGGTCCCTACCATCTCCGTCCTTTATTGTGCCCATCTTTGCATGAAATGTTCCCGTGATAGCTCTAATTTTCTTGAAGAGATCTCTAGTCTTTCCCATTCTATTGTTTTCCTCTATTTCTTTGCTTTGATCACTGAGGAAGGCTTTCTTATCTCTCCTTGCTATTCTTTGGAACTCTGCATTCAAATGAGTATATCTTTCCTTTTCTCCTTTGCCTTTCACTTCCTCCTCAAACAACCTCCTCAGACAACCATTTTGCCTTTTTGCATTTCTTTTTCTTGGGGATTGTATTGATCCCTGCCTTCTATAAAAGCTAGATAGCATATTAAAAACCAGAGACATTACTTTGTCTACAAAGGTCTGTCTAGCCAAAGCTATGGTTTTTCTAGTAGTCATGTATGGATGTGAGAGTTGGATTATAAAGAAAGTTGAGCACCGAAGAACTGATGCTTTTAAATTGTAGTGTTGAAAAAGACTCTTGAGAGTCCCTTGAACTGCAAGGAGATCTAACCAGTCCATCCTAAAGGAAATCAGTCCTGAATATTCACTGGAAAGACTGATGCTGAAGCTGAAACTCCAGTACTTCGGCCACTTGATGCAAAGAAATGACTCACTGGAAAAGACTGTGGTGCTGGGAAAGATTGAAAGCGGGAGGAGAAGGGAATGATAGAGGATGAGATGGTTGGATGGCATCACCGACTCGATGGACATGAGTTTGAGTAAGCTCCGGAAGTTGGTGATGGACAGGGAGGCCTGGTGTGCTGCAGTCCATGGGGTCACAAAGAGTGGAACACAACTGAGGGACTGAACCAAACTGAACTGAACTGAGGCTTAGTTTAAGACTGTAGGACAGCCTTGAATCAGTAAAGTGTATCTGGGGATCTGAATGAGGAGTGGGCTTTCAGAACCTGAATGGAGGAGAAAAACAGGTCACAGAACTGACCGTTTAGGTTAATACTTACTGGAAATTGATAAATCCTTAAAGTTCTGTGGTTTAACGTGATACAACTTAAAGGTTTATTTTTCATTCATGACACACATCTAGTCAGGTAACCATGGGGAGCACAGGAGGAATAGGAAACAGGATTTGGTGGACATATACAGTCCCCACGACAGAGTTGTCTCACTGCTGTCTAGGGAAGGGGACATAAGGCTATTCTTTTCTCCCAAACCATGTGTGTTCTTCACACTGGACATGATATGTCAGTCCCTAACACAATTGCCAAAAAGCAATTATCTATGAAAAACCTACAAACAGGGAAAAAAGATACAGATATACAACAAAACTGAGTATGAAATTATGAAAAAACTCAAGGAAAACAGGAAAAATGAGGTTTCAACAAAATGTTTCATGCATTCAGATGGACTGTTCTAAGAAATGTTCTTGTTTGAAGATCTTACAGAATTACAAAGCAGTAGGTTTTTGTTTCCCCTTCCACTATTTCCTTTTATTTGTATACATATTCCCTCCAGAGAACTTCACCAGTTCCCAGGGTTGTAATCAGCTAACACAGTACAAACTGGAATCGGGACCTTTCCTTATTCCAATTCCCTGACCCTAGGCTCGACTGCGATTCCTCACAGGATTCTTTTTTTAAAATATAAATTTATTTATTTTAATTGGAGGCTAATTACTTTACAATATTATATTGCTTTTGCCATACATCAACATGAATCCACCACGGGTGTACACATGTTCCCCATCCTGAACCCCCCCTCCCACCTCCCTTCCCATCCCATCCCTCTGGGTCATCCTGTGCACCAGCCCCAAGCATCCTGTATCATGCATCAAACCTGGACTGGCGATTCATTTCACATATGATATTATACATGTTTCAATGCCATTCTCCCAAACCATCCCGCCCTCACCCTCTCCCACAGAGTCCCAAAGACTGTTCTGTACATCTGTGTCTCTTTTGCTGTCTCGCATACAGGGTTATCGTGTGCCAGAAAGAGACTGCAGTAGATTCTTTCCCCTTTCCAGCCCTGACTTCATTATTTCAATTAAGCAGCCTCTTGGAACAAATCACTACTGCTATTGTTTTACTTGTTAATTTGTGTCTGACTCTTTTTCGACCCCATGGACTATAGCCTGCCAGGCTCCTCTGTCCATGGGATTTCCCGGGCAAGAACACTGGAGTGGGTTGCCATTTTCTTTTCCAGGGGATTCTCTCAACCCAGGGATCAAAGCTTGGCAAGCAGATTCTCTACCACTGAGTCACCAGGGAAGCTCCCTGCAGGTCAGAGGGCTGACTCTGACCTGCAGGTTTCAGTGATGCCTCTGTGCCCCACAGTCCTTCATCTTCCTCTTCTCCTTCTGATGGAAGAACAACCAACTCTAACATTTCCCTGTGTTACTGATGAGAATCCATTCTATATCTCATTCAGGCAGTGCCACTGGTTGCCATTTATCACCTTTTTCTCTCATACCCTACTCCAAAATATTTGTTGGGTGAGGTGAGAGAATAGAACAATCACAGGGGAAGCTAAAAGCTTTGGAGCAGAAAGAAAATCTACCCACACATAGTGATAGCTCCAAGGATGTTTTCAAGACTGATGAATGGGTACAAACATCTATAATTTAGTGAGAATCCCAAATCAAACATTTAAGCTCATAAAAGCATCCCAAATCACTGCCTCCAGGTCACAGTTCATCATCAAGACTTTTAGAACTTGTGCCCAAGCTGAACTAGGGCACAGCAAGCATCAAGCAGCATTCCTCCTATAATCCTCTACATTCCCAAAATGCCTTTATGAAAGTGCCTTCCAGACACATTGTCCACTTGCCTCTCCTTGATTGGAAACATTGAAATATAGTAAAAGGTGGAGCGAACCATCCTTCACATGACAGAGTAGCAGAGAGACCTCGGGGAATAAACTTGGGATTTTACCCCTGGCACCCACCTTAGCGTACAGTCATCCTACCGCACATGTTTTTCATAATGTACCTCAGGGGGCTGAATTATTGCTGGGTTTTGCTTTTTTAGGTGGATAGGGAGAACTCAGGTGGAGAATAGTAGTAAAATGCAGGAAGTTAAAGCATTATGGGTATAACAAATAGAGAATGTTTTGTTCCACTTGAAAGAGCTCCAATATTTCATCCCAAAGTCATCTTCTGGGAAAACTGAAATGTAAGGAGTCTGACATACACTGAATAAGATTTAGTAGGCACACTTTCAGGGTGTGCACAGAGTCTGTGAGTTGCTGATTTTACACTTCCTCTTTAACCATAGGTCTACCTGGTCAAATATCTATAGTGATTCATTTGAGCAAACTTTCACGACAGTGTAGTCAACAACACACAATATTTCTATTATATTAGCTTCTCTTTTCAGATGCTTGGAACCATAGTGAGCTTTCTCCTTTCAAATTAAATAATGCAAAAACAGTTACAAGGGTATTTTTCCCATAGGAAAAGAGACTGAAAGAAAAAATGCCCAGAATTAATAATGATTTCTAGATGAAGGTATTATGTTCTGCTTCCATTTTTTATTGTCTTAATTCTCTGCCATGAGTTTAGATTACTTTTTTTTAATTAAAAATGAAAGCTANGCCAACAAAGGTCTGTCTAGTCAAGGCTATAGTTTTTCCAGTAGTCATGTATGGATGTGAGAAATGGACTATAAAGAAAGCTGAGCGCTGAAGAATTGATGCTTTTGAACTGTGGTGTTGGAGAAGACTCTTGAGAGTCCCTTGGACTGCACGGAGATCCAACCAGTCCATCCTAAAGATCAGTCCTGAGTGTTCATTGGAAGGAATGATGTTGACGCTGAAACTCCAGTAATTTGGCCACCTGATGTGAAGACTTAACTCATTTGAAAAGACCCTGATGCTGGGAAAGATTGAGGGCAGGAGGAGAAAGGGACGACAGAGCNATCAGTCCTGAGTGTTCATTGGAAGGAATGATGTTGACGCTGAAACTCCAGTAATTTGGCCACCTGATGTGAAGACTTAACTCATTTGAAAAGACCCTGATGCTGGGAAAGATTGAGGGCAGGAGGAGAAAGGGACGACAGAGCATGAGATGGTTGGATGGCATCACCAACTCAGTGGACATGGGTTTGGGTGGACTCCAGGAGTTGGTGATGGACAGGGAGGCCTGGCGTGCTGCGGTTCATGGGGTCGCAAAGAGTCGGACACAACTGAGTGAATGAAATGTACTGAAACATGTCAGAGAAGATTAGTTAACTTGAAGGCGTAGCAGTTTTCAAAAAGAACAAATCAGCATAAAGAACAAATAAAATAATATAATAAAGTTCAGTGTGGAAATCAGTAAAATAAAAAGCACTAAAACAATTTTAAAAATCAATGAAACCAAAAGCTGTGTCTTTAAGTTCAATAAGGCTGATTAATCTCTTAGCTAACTTGATAAAGAAAAAAAGGAAAAACACAGATTATAAAATCATGAATGATATAGTAATATCACACAGATTCCACAGATTTTTTTTAAATAAGAGAATATTTTCAATAACTTTATACCTATAAATTTGGNTTTTTTGACTGCCCTGTGTCTTCATTGCTGCGCACGGGCTTTTCTCTAGTTGCGCAAGCAGGGGCTGCTCTTTGTTGCAGCACATGAGTTTCTTGCTTCAGTGGCTTCTCTTGTTGCAGAGCAGGGGCTCTGTAGAGTGCATGGGCTTCAGTAGTTGTGGCTCATGGGCTTAGCTGCTCCGCAGCCTGTGGAATCTTCCCAGACCAGTGATGGAACCCATGTCCTCTACACTGGCAAGTGGATTCTTCACCATTGCGCCACGAGGCAAGTCCCAACTGAGGGTCATTTTTTGCAGTCATTTTCATCTTCAAAACAAATTTCGGAGTAACAGAGATTTCTTAGAATCCTGCTTTTAGAAACCTGGGATACGGAAATTTCTTCTTGCAAAGGTCTTCCTTCTCCTNAGGACGAGGACAATTACTATCCTCCTGTGACACGTCAGGAAAACAAAGCACAAAGAGATTAAGTGACTTGTTCAAGGCCACCCACCTATTTGATGTCTCTCACTCAGATGGGAGCCCTGATCCAACATTTCATCTTCTTAAAATGAATGTTTTCCCATAATATCCCCTTCCCTCATCTGCCTCATCTCTGTAGTTGAGCTGGCCGGGCGGGTCTCACTAGGAAATGGTTGACAGAACATAGCCTGGGGAAGTGGAACAAACTCTGAACATAGGCAAAATGTTTAGGAGGGTATCGTGAGTAAGAGCAATGCAGCTGAGTAGAACGCGTTTTCCTTAGACTAGAGTGATGCACATGAAATTGTTGCCATCAGTATTTCAGACGTGAAATTTCTACACTCTTTATTTAGGCAAACCAGTGGTGTCTCAGTTTACCTCACCTGCAAAATGGAGGCAATAAAATGATAACTATCTTGTAGGTTATGAAGCACAAATATGGTAAGTACATCACTGAGTATAGTGCCCGTCTTAATATTTGGGAGCTATTGCTAACAGATCAGACGTAGCCAGTTTACTGAGAAGCCTCAATTCACTGGAGGTATAAATAAAGATCAATTTATTTTCTCCATTCCCTGCAGTTAACTAGCTCTGTCCAGTCTCTCAGTCTCACTGCCCAAGGAACCTCCAAGCAGACTCCAACCACCACTTTCCTATCAATGTCAGTTACTCAAGTCCAGTCCAGTTTACAACTTCAATATTATATCCAAGTCTTTCCCCCTCTTCCGAGTTTGCCAGACTTGTAACTCACGTTCCAAGAGTGGGAAGGGGACTTGATCTTGTCTTCTCGTCTCCTTGTCTTTTACTCCTTCTCCTTTCTTTTCTTAGTCTAGTGCCTCCCATGTGAAGGGAAGAAGGGAGAATAAAAGGAACAGAGGAGGTCACTTTAAATAAGTGGCTTCTTATCTCTGGTGGAAAGAGGTCCCTGCTCTCACACTGGCTTGACCTGTTTCTCTCTGCTGTTGGTGGCTTCCGGCAATGTGTCAGTCTCCTATTAAATAGTATGGGGTGTAGAGTTGTGTTTTTAGAGGGAGATGTTCATTTTTATGCCACACCGTCCACCACCAAGAACCCCAACCTGGGGGTAACCGTGCCTCCCTTTGTCCTAGAAACAATCTTTGCCCCCAACTTTCCTCCATCTGGATGCCATCTTACTTGGTCCACAGCCACCAGAGCTCTCACCTTCTCCTCTGATTTCTATTCTCTCATTGTAGTGGAGACAGTTAAATTATTGGAATTGGATTTACCCTCCTGTCTTAAACAAACAAAACATAAAATAGAAACGGATAAAATATTTTTTAAAACACACAATTTTCAAGACACTTAACAAAGGATAGTGATCCTTGAGAGATAAAAAACAAAGGAGGCAAGTCAATGATTGTCCCAGCTTGATGCCTTCAGAGTTTCCAGGCTGTGGTCCAGAGAACAGAACTCTGAATGGAAGAGATGATGCTAAGAGTTGGATCACCAAGTGAGAATTCACAGGACAGAGTAACAGAAGAAGAGCCAATGGAGGGAGCACCCCAAAGACCTGCAAAGGACCACCTCTCTGATATTCAGGAGGGTACTGATCAATACATTCAGGTGAAGAAACATAGTGGCCAGGGAAAAAAATAATCTGAAAAGATTAGAAAACAAAGTCCAACATTCACCCAGGGCTGGGAATACTGCATCTTCCCCTAGCCGGACTGAAAGGAATCATAACACCTGAGCACTGGGTTTGAGTATTCATGAAGGTTTTGCTCAGTAGTAGGGAATAATTCACCCTAGATTGCTGCAGGTATGCCAAATATATCATAAAAGTTAGACCCAAGAAGAGCAAATTATTCCCAAGTAGTATCCCAGAACAAACTCAAGGAGATTTATAAGAACAAAAATGATCCACCATCCAACAAGGTAAAAGTCACTGTTTCTGGCATCTAACTGAGGACTGCCAGACATACAGTGAAGCAGGGAAACACAGTCCCTAATAAGGAGAATAATCAGTCTATTAAAATAGTCCAAGAACTGAGACATGTTAAAATTAGCAATCAAAGATTTCAAAATAATTGTTTTAACTGTATTCTATGCATTCAAAAAGTTGAGACATGAAAGCTATCAAAAAGACTCAAATAGAACTTCTAGATGCAAAAAATACATTTTTGATGAAAAATACTGTGGAATTTAGGATATATTAAACATGGCAGAGACATTACTTTGCCAACAAAGGTCTGTCTAGTCAAGGCTATAGTTTTTCCAGTAGTCATGTATGGATGTGAGAAATGGACTATAAAGAAAGCTGAGCGCTGAAGAATTGATGCTTTTGAACTGTGGTGTTGGAGAAGACTCTTGAGAGTCCCTTGGACTGCACGGAGATCCAACCAGTCCATCCTAAAGATCAGTCCTGAGTGTTCATTGGAAGGAATGATGTTGACGCTGAAACTCCAGTAATTTGGCCACCTGATGTGAAGACTTAACTCATTTGAAAAGACCCTGATGCTGGGAAAGATTGAGGGCAGGAGGAGAAAGGGACGACAGAGCATGAGATGGTTGGATGGCATCACCAACTCAGTGGACATGGGTTTGGGTGGACTCCAGGAGTTGGTGATGGACAGGGAGGCCTGGCGTGCTGCGGTTCATGGGGTCGCAAAGAGTCGGACACAACTGAGTGAATGAAATGTACTGAAACATGTCAGAGAAGATTAGTTAACTTGAAGGCGTAGCAGTTTTCAAAAAGAACAAATCAGCATAAAGAACAAATAAAATAATATAATAAAGTTCAGTGTGGAAATCAGTAAAATAAAAAGCACTAAAACAATTTTAAAAATCAATGAAACCAAAAGCTGTGTCTTTAAGTTCAATAAGGCTGATTAATCTCTTAGCTAACTTGATAAAGAAAAAAAGGAAAAACACAGATTATAAAATCATGAATGATATAGTAATATCACACAGATTCCACAGATTTTTTTTAAATAAGAGAATATTTTCAATAACTTTATACCTATAAATTTGACAATTCAGCTGAAATGGACCAGTTCCTTAAAAGATGCAAACTACCAAAGCTTAGTCAAGAAAGAATAGATAACCTTAATAGCTCTGTATCTATTAAAGAAACAGAACTTGTAGTTTAAAAACTCTCCCACAAGGGAAACTCCAGTCCACATGGAACCACTAGTGAATTCTACCATACATTATGGAAGAAGCAATACCAATTCTACATAAACTCTTCCAGAAAACTGAAAACGAAAGTATGCCTCCCAACTCATTATTTGATGCCAGAGTTGCTGTGACAATGAAACCAGAAAATGCTATCACCAGAAAAGAAAACTGTAAACCAATATTTTTCAAAAACACAGCCAAAAAAGCCTAAACAAAATTTTAGTAAGTCAAACCCAACAACATATAAAAAAGGTAATATATTATGTTCAATTGGAATTTTTCCAAGGAATGTGAGGTGGATTTAACATTCAGAAATCTTGCAACTACTGGGGATCTGTTGCACAGCAATGTGAATGTAATTAACACTTTAATATGGTTAAGACAGTAAATGTTATGTCGTGTGTGTTTTTATTATAATTAAACATTTTTAAAATCAATGCAATTTATCATATTAACAAAACAAAACAGGAAAAATACATGATCATCTTAATAGATGCTGAAAAAGCATTTAACAACACCCAACATGCTTATAAAATCCAACCAATCTGGATACAGACTCAACAAACTAGGTACGAAAGGGAACTTCCTCAATTGAAAACAAATTATCTACACACACAAAAAAAGATAACTAACATTCAACTTAATGGTAAAAAGTTTAAAATATCAGAAACAAAAAAAAAGGATCACCACTTTTTTCAACGTTGTATAATATAATAAATAAAAAGAATAAAAGGAATCCAAACTGAATGGAATAAGTAAAATTATTCTCATTCCTAGGCAAAATGAGTGTCTATATAGAAAATCTAGTGCAATGTGCAGAAAATCAACTATAACTAATAAGTATGTTCAACAAAATTGCAGGATGCAAGATCAGTATAAAGAATCAACTGTATTTCTATGTGCTACAAAAAACTATCAGAAATAAAGATTTTAAAACATTTACAAAGTATTAGATTCATGTCAATGNTGCAGAAAATCAACTATAACTAATAAGTATGTTCAACAAAATTGCAGGATGCAAGATCAGTATAAAGAATCAACTGTATTTCTATGTGCTACAAAAAACTATCAGAAATAAAGATTTAAAAACATTTACAAAGTATCAGATTCATGTCAATGTATGGCAAAACCAATACAGTATTGTAAAGTAAAATAAAGTAAAAAAAAAAAATAAAAACATTTACAAAGTATTTAAAGTACTAAATAATTCAGGATAAATATCACAAATGTTATGAAAAAAAATGTACACTTAAAACTCCAAAACATTACTGAAAGTAAAGATGACCTAAATAAGTGAAGAGATATCTGGTTCATGAGTCAGAAGACTAACCATTAAAAATGTCAGTTATTTCCAAATTGATCTATAGACTCATGAAATCCCAAATAAAATCCCGAAACCTTTTTGCAGATATTGACATGTTGATTCTAAAATATGCATGGAAATGCGGAGGACCCAGAAGAACTAAAACAACTTTGAAAAAGAATAGTGCTAGTGGGATAATTATATGTGATTTCAAGACTTACTAAAAAGTTACAGTAATCAAAAGTGTGGCATTGGAATCCAAATAGACATACAGGTCAATGGACTAGAACTAGGAGTCCAGAAACAGATTTACACATATATAAATAACTGAGTTTTGACAAAGATGTAAAGGTAATTTGGTGGAGAAAGAACAACTGTTGTTAGGACAACTGGATAAGCATAAGCAAATTTATATATATATATATACTGAGTGTTCAGTCCATAACCCACACTATATACAAAAATTTAACTCAAAATGCATCATAGACTTAAATGAGGGTCATAAAGCTATAATAGTTTTAGGAGAAAGTCTTTGTAGACTTAGGATTAACAAAGTTTTTTAGATTCAACATCAAAGTACAAACCATAAAATAAATTTTTGATTAGTTGTTGTTCGGTCACTAAGTTGTGTCCGACTCTTGGTAGCCTCACGGACTGTAAAACACCAGGCTTCCCTGTCCTTCACTATCTCCCAGAATTTGTTCAAACTCATGTCCACTGAATCCATTTGTTAACTTAGACCTTTTCAAAATTTAAAACTTCTACATCTCAAAAGGCATGAAAAGGCCAGATACAGGCTAAGTAAAAATATATGCAGAGTATATATTTGATAAAAGTTTTGTATCCAAAATCTATCAAGAACTCTAACAACTCAGTAAAAAGAAAATAACACAATTTTTTTTAAATGGACAAAATATTTGAAAAGACATTTTCCCAAAGATATGAAAATGATCACATGAAAAGGTGATCATTAGGAACTTTAAAAACTGCAATATGATACCGCTACATATGTATGAAGTGAAGTGAAGTGAAGTTGCTCAGTCGTGTCCGACTCTTTGCGACCCCATGGACTGTAGCCAACCGGGCTCCTCCGTCTATGGGATTTTCCAGGCAAGAATACTGGAGTGGGTTGCCATTTCCTTCTCCAGGGGAACTTCTTGACCCAGGAATCGAAGCCGGGTCTCCCGCATTGTAGGCAGACGCTTTACTGTCTGAGCCACAAGGGAAGCCCCACATATGTATGAAAATGGCTATAATTTATAACTGATCATGCTGGGTGTTGGCAAGGACATCGAAGGACTGAAACTCTTATACACTGCTGATGGGAATGAAAAATGGTAGGACTACTTCAGGCAAGAGTTCAGCAGTTTCTTAGACTGTACAGCTATCATATGATCTAACCATTCCACTGAAGATATAGGGAAGCATGTCTATACAAAGACTGGTACATGAATGGACATAGCAGCTTTATTTGCAACAGCCCCAAACTGGAAACTACTCAAAGTTCCATAGACTGGAGAATGGATAAGTGAATTGTTGTGTATATATATACAATGGAATGCTGCTCAGCAACAAAAGAGAATGAGCCAGTGATACACACAGCAACATGGGTGAATCTCAAAATATTTACACTGTGTGAAAGAAGCCAGATAAAAGGAGTACATACTGTATGATTCCACTTATACTAAACTCTTGCAAATGCAAGTGAATTCTGTGATAACATAAAGCAGTCTGATGGTTCTTTGAGGGGAGTAATTTATGGAGGGGCAAACTTTTACAAAGGAATACTGGGGATGTGGCCCTACTCACTGTCTTCTTTTTGGTGATGGTTTCATGAATACATATAAATACATATATGTCAACACTTACGAAATTGAACACTTTAAATATGTGCAGTAGGTCAATTGTACCTCAAAACTCTTTAAAAAGAAGCAAGTAAAAAAAAAAAACCCTAATTAATTACTTTTAAAAAGAAGCAAGTACCAATCTCTAGTTTATGCATACCGTCAAATTCCAGTGGACAGAAGTCAAGCTCTTCCTAGAACTCTCTCTTTTGTTCTGCTGTGCTCTCATGACAGGTCTGGGGGCTGCCTGCAGATTCAGCACCTCAGCAAGCATCTCACCAAGGAGTGAACTCCCAGTTCCCTCTTCCTACAGACACTCCCAATCTCTAAGGGTCTTTCTCTTGGAAACTCCTCCATCACTTAGATTAAACTAGAAGAGAGAGGAGGAGGGAATATCCTCTCCATGAAAGTTGCACTTCCCATGATGATTATGACAAATTTCCCTTTCTCTCCTGACCTATCTTCCTGTGCAGGCTTGGGGGTGGAGTGCTGCAAAGCTGCTGTGAAGATTGGATTTGGCTGGGATGTTTACCTGGGAAGGGTGTATCTAATCCCAATTGTTAACAGCTGCAGGGCAATCTCTTGCACAGATAAAAACAGGTCCAGAGGAGAAGCTGGATAGAGGGTGCCTTACTGTTTGTCCCAGGCCGCAGGAGAAGGAGGGGGCTTCTAAATGACGAGTGGGTAGGGGCAGCCATGGGCCCAGAAAACTTCAGGCTGCATATTGAGCTAAGTCAACAAGTCTTTAATGACGGCTCTCTTGGGGGGATTAAGACTCAGGTCAGCCAGATCTTGAAGCCAGCAGTTTTGTGTCTTCCCCCACATTCTTCCTCCCCCGGTCCTTGCTCCTTTCAGCGCTTGGCATTGCTGAGCAAGTAGAAGAGACAACTCTTTTATGTCTAATGTTTTTCCACTATGTGTTCTTTTTGGCACACAATTGTTTAGCCTTGACTTAAAACAATTTAAATATCAAATCATGTACAGGTATACCTTGTGGGTACTGAAGTTTTGGTTCCAGACCACAGCAATAAAGAGAGTCACATGAATTCTTTGGTTTCCTAGCACAAATAAAAGTATTATCTACATTATATTGTGGTCCATTAAGTCAGCAATAGCATTATGCTTGAAAAAACAATGTATATATTTTTTAGTTAAAAATACTTTATTGTTTAAAAATATTAATCATTATCTGAGCCTTCAGCTAGTCATAGTAGTAACATCAGAAATCACTGATCACAGACCACTGTAACAAATAGTATAATGAAAAAGCTTGAAATATTGCAAGAATTATCAATACATGATGCAAAGACATGAAATGAGCAAATTTTATGGGGAAATGGTACTGATAAACTTGCTCAATGCAAGGTTGCCACAAAACTTCAAATTGTAATAAAGGCAATATCTATGAAGCACAATAAAGTGCAATAGTACAAAGTATGCCTATATATGTCATGTCAATCCAGGTAGATTTTAATGATGCCTGCTGTATGCTGAGACCTATTCTAGATGAGAGAGGATGAGGAGAAAAATCCTGATAGGGATTCCACTAGGCAGTTTTCTCTCTGAACTGTGTCTAGAGTCTGTCTTTTACTCTCCATGCTCACAGGCTGACCTTTCACTTCTCATCTGAACAGAAATCCTCTGCCTCTTCTTTGAGGCTCTCAAAGAGACCATGCAAGGATGCCTGAGACACTGGCTCCCAGGCAGGCTGGGGTTAATGTAAGACTCAGCATGCAGATTTGCCAGGAAGCATATCTCTGGGCTCCCAACTTTGCCCAAATGGACCACATCAATCACTACTGAGACTTCCTTCTGAGGAAGTGAGGATAAGGGCCTGGTTATTTATGACAACCTCCTGAGGAGTTTCCTCTGCCAACTGGGTTCCCCAGGAAGGGAGATGGCCATTAAACTCCCCACCTCTCCTATGCCCTTCTTTATAAACAAGATCCTGTTCTTCAAGAGGAGACCAATGCCAAGAAAAGGAGGCCAAGAGAGGCACATAAATGGGGCAAACAAGCTTCCACTGAATTTGAGAGTTATTAGGAAAGTCATCTTGCCAGCTGCCCAGCAAGGGCCCTAAGGTCCAGCTCAGGAGTGCCCAAGGCTGCACAGATAGAGAGGCAGGCCTGAAGCTACTGTCAAGTGTCTCCCTTACTCAGCCAAGGGTCTTTTTTTTTTTGACTGCCCTGGGTCTTCATTGCTGCGCACGGGCTTTTCTCTAGTTGCGCAAGCAGGGGCTGCTCTTTGTTGCAGCACAACAAAGAGTTGTGAGTTTCTTGCTTCAGTGGCTTCTCTTGTTGCAGAGCAGGGGCTCTGTAGAGTGCATGGGCTTCAGCAGTTGTGGCTCATGGGCTTAGCTGCTCCGCAGCCTGTGGAATCTTCCCGGACCAGTGATGGAACCCATGTCCTCTACACTGGCAAGTGGATTCTTCACCATTGAGCCACGAGGCAAGTCCCAACTGAGGGTCATTTTTTGCAGTCATTTTCATCTTCAAAACAAATTTCGGAGTAACAGAGATTTCTTAGAATCCTGCTTTTAGAAACCTGGGATACGGAAATTTCTTCTTGCAAAGGTCTTCCTTCTCCTAGAACTGAGTTTTGTAATGAGGATGGAATTTAATTTTCTGGAATGAGGTATCTCAGAATTTTCTTCTGAGCAGACAAAGGAAGGATCACTTCTCAAAATGTAGGCAAAGAGAGAGCAGGAGAAACCCTCACAGCAACCCAAGGGAGGTAAATTTTATTACCTCCATTTTGTAGATTAGCAGAGCACCAAAGAGTTAAAGCAGTTTGCCTTAGCAAACTGAAATTGTGGTTGAGCCATCTGAATGACTTAAGAATTAAAAGAGCCAGACTTCAATGGTGGCCCAGTGGTTAAGAATCCTCCTGCTAATATAGGAGACACGGGTTTGATTCCATATGCTGTGGGGCAACTAAGTCCATGTACCACAACTACTGACCCACACTCTAGAGCTCGCATGCTGCAACTACTGAGCCCGAGCATCCTAGAACCAGTGCTTTGCAATAAGAGAAGCCACGGCAATGAGAAGCCCACACACCGCAATGGAAGAGTAGCTACCGCTTGGTGCAACTAGCGATAGTCTGCACACAGCAACAAAGACCCAGTGCAGCCAAAAAAAAAAAAATTTCAATAAATAAAACTTTAAGCAGTAAAAGAACATATATTAATAGAGACCAAAACAGTACCTTTATTGGCCAGAGCTGGAGACAGACACGTCTCAAGACAGATCTTAGAGGAGGGATGCTCAGCAGACCTGCTCCCCTTCTTCCTGGCCAGTACTCTTGCCTGGAAAATCCCATGGACGGAGGAGCCTGGTGGGCTGCAGTCCACGGGGTTGCTAAGAGTCGGACACGACTGAGCAACTTCACTTTCACTTTTCACTTTCATGCATTGGAGAAGGAAATGGCAACCCACTCCAGTGTTCTTGCCTGGAGAATCCCAGCAATGGGGGAGCCTGGTGGGCTGCCGTCTATGGGGTCGCATAGAGTCGGACACGACTGAAGCGACTTAGCAGTAGCAGACCTGCTCCCCTTCTTCCTGGCCATCAGTCTTCTACGCATTCCAGTCTTGTTCCCTCTTGGGCGTGGCCATGTAACCTAGTTCTAGCCAGTGGACTGTGGGCAGAAATGTTGTGCACCACTTGCAGGCAAGACTCATAAGCCCCATGTAATTCTCTATTCCCTCACTCAGCTCAGTTGGTAAAGAATCTGCCTGCAGTGCAGGAGACCTGGGTTCGATTCCTGGGTTGGGAAGATCCCCTGGAGAAGGAAATGGCAATCCACTCCAGTACTCTTGCCTGGAAAATCCCATGGTCAGAGGAGCCTGGGGGGCTACAGTTCATGGGGTCGAAAAGACTCGGACACGACTTAGCGACTAAACCACCACCACCACTCTTCTTTATCTGTTGGTAGAATGTCCCAACAGGATGTTTTTTTTAACCTCAGCACTATTGGCATTTGTAGGCAGACAGTTCTTTGCCATGGAGCCTTCCCATGCACCATAGCATATTCAGAAGCATTTCTGATCTCTACCCATGAGATACCAATAGCTTGCCAATGTGGCAACCAAAATGTCTCCAGACACTTTCAAAGATCTTCTGAAGGGCAGAATCAGCCCCTGTTGAGAACCGCTGCTCTACAAGATCCCAAAGACACACAGAGGAAGAAACTTGGATCCTGAGTGACTGCATGGAGCAGAGCACCCATCTCACATTTTTCAGTAACATGAGCAAGAGACTTTTACTGCATAAAGCCACTTCAATTTAGGAGTTGTTGATTCCAAAGTAGCTTTCTCTGACTAATATATTACTGCTAAAGGCTCTCCATAAATAGACAGACTTATCCACCCAGATGGAGTACTCAGACCAGGAACCACCCCTGCCTGCATGGCTTGGGCCCAGGAGGTACAGCAGTAAGCCTNAAGATCCCAAAGACACACAGAGGAAGAAACTTGGATCCTGAGCGACTGCATGGAGCAGAGCACCCATCTCACATTTCTAGTAACATGAGCAAGAGACTTTTACTGCATAAAGCCACTTCAATTTAGGAGTTGTTGATTCAAAAGTAGCTTTCTCTGACTAATATATTACTGCTAAAGGCTCTCCATAAATAGACAGACTTATCCACACAGATGGAGTACTCAGACCAGGAACCACCCCTGCCTGCATGGCTTGGGCCCAGGAGGTACAGCAGTAAGCCACTTCCTATGGGGAGACAGTTCACAAGATAAAGAAAATGACAGAGCTGAGTTCTACATGCTTAGAACTTCTGCCCAAATTCACCATAAAGTCACTTATCCATATAAGCAGAAAAATCTGAAATGCGCTTGGAAGAAAAACTTTCTTCTTGAAAACTCCCTATTCATGAAACCAAGAGACGCTGCACAGAGAAACTCCAGAGCCCACTTGTATTTTTCTAACCCTAGAAGATCTGCTCAGCACAAAAGATAGCCTGTACTCTGCTCAGCACAAAGTATGGCCTGAGTTCTAATTTTCCCTCTAAATGTTTTATCTTACTTTGTTATTGAAGTCAAAGCTCAGGCTTTGGACAAAGTCAGGGCTGGTCTCACCTTGTGACCATGGTCCAGGTGTCACCCAGCACGCACAGGAGTTGTTCTGTGACAAAAACATAGAAAGGACCAGAAAAGAGTAAAATCCATAGCCTTGATCTGAATTAACTGGTGAATTTTGTCAAGAGCTCCCATCACACAATTCATTTCCTTTCTCCATTGTCCTTTATACTTCCATTTACTAAACAGCCCAGTGATATACTGCCTGCTTCACATAAAGCTGTCAAAGGAATGCTGTGAGTGACCTTAGTCCAGGAGAGGCAGATCAGTGGAAGGGAAATAACTGGCTGGAAGTCAAAAAACACAGATTTGTGTCCAGATCTGATCTGTCACTAACTGATTGTTCCAAACTGGACCTCTTCTCAAGACCTCTGTTTCCTCAACATAAAGTAAGAACACTGGGTTGAGCATCTCATAATTTTACTGTTAACTGCACTGGGAAGCATTAAATTGAGATCTTGTTTATATCTCTATTGTTAATAGTAACTATGTACCTTTTCCTCCCCCATCTCCTGCATGCCCAGCTCAAGCCTTGGATGCTGTTGTACTCAACAAAAGTTGCAATAGTCTCTCACAGGTCTTCATTCTCCCCCCTCCAAACCCCAATCTATTTTATGATGAAAGAGACTGAATTAAATACAGTCCTAGGCCCCTTTGAGCTATGCTATCCTTGAATTCTAGCATCCTAAGGTTCTAGTACAGTAAGTCCATGTATGAATGAGTCCCATTCTGAAAGTCCATTTGTAAGTCTGATAAAGTTAGCCTAGGTATCCAACTAACACAATCGGTTATATAGTGCTATATTGTGATAGGTTTATAATACTTTTCATACAAATAATACATAAAAAACAAACACAAGAAATAAGGAAAACATTTTTAATATTACAGCGCAGTGCCTTGAAAAGCACAGAGGAACACTACAACAGCTGGCTTACAGGACCTAGCATCAAGTGAACAGGCAAGAAGCGTTACCGAGTGGAGGATGGAGAGAAGGTGGAAGATGGTAGAGACAAAAGAGTGTCAGCAAGAGCAGATGGAGGGCAAGCTGCAGTCTCACTCACGCCTGACGCAGACGGCACAGGCCCTGGTTCCCTGCTGCATTGAATCCTACTTATCCTCTTGAACAAATGAACCAGTGATGTCTGACTGTGTGCAGGGTTTCTCCTGCTCTGTCTTTGCCTACATTTTGAGAAGTGATCCTTCCTTTGTCTGCTCAGAAGAAAATTCTGAGATACCCCATTCCAGAAAATTAAATTCCATCCTCATTACAAAACTCAGCTCGAGGAGAAGGAAGACCTTTGCAAGAAGAAATTTCTGTATCCCAGGTTTCTAAAAGCAGGATTCTAAGAAACCTCTATTACTTCAGTCTTGTCCAACACTGAGACCATATGGACTGTAGCCCACCAGGCCCCTCTGTCCATGGGATTTCTCAGGCAAGAACACTGGAGTGGGTTGCCATGCCCTCCTCCAGGGGATCTTCCTGACCCAGGGATGGAACCTGTATCTCGTGTCTCTTGCATTGGCAGGCTGGTTCTTTCCCAACAGTGCCACCTGGGAAGCCCACTGTTTGGGTGGCAGCTCTTTTTCTCTTGTCATAGATGGCATGGTGGCACTGGACTGTGTTCTGAATGGCTGCTGTGACCTTCGTGTACCATTCTACGTTTGAGTCCTTTGCCTCAAAAACGAATTAGTGCCTCCTCAGATAAAGAAAATCCCCTAGGCATCTCCAGAATCTTTTTGATTCTTCAGTTACTTCTTCCTCTTATCTCTCTTTGTCCTTTCTCTGGGCCTCCAGTTCCATCAGGTCTTCATTACTTGTGGTGCACAGCATGGAGTTCAGTGAAGCCATCCTCTCACAGATCTCACTTGAAATAAAGATACTGAACTATTGCACTCTGTGCAGTACTGTAGGGTACATTACACAAAGCCACTCGTGGAGGATGCACACACCTGACAACGTGCACAAAGCATATGAAATAACTTGCAACTGGACACACACTCGCATCTTTGAAAGTTCACAACTTGAAGTTCAGTATGTAAGGGACTTGTTGTGATTTATATCTTTAATATTCCAGATCATAGTCTAAATATCTGGGAGCCTAGAATTCTAAAGGGCTAGGAGTCTTAAATCTTAAAGTATTGAGAGTCTAGAATTCTAAGTATAACTTGAATTTCTCCAGGAAAGAAATTGCAAAAGTGGAATATGTTAGTATTGCAGACCGATTTTGTGGCATCACCGACTTGATGGACATGAGTTTGAGCAAGCTCCGGGAGTTGGTGATGAACAGGGAAACCTGGCGTGCTGCAGTCCACGTGGTTGCAAAGAGTCAGACATAACTGAGCAACTGAAGTGAAAGTGAAGTTGCTGAGTCGTGTCTGACTCTTTGCGACCCCATGGATGTAGCCCACCAGGCTTTTACATCCATGGGATTCTCCAGGCAAGAATACTGGAGTGGGTTACCATTTCCTTCTCCAGGGGATGTTCCCGACCCAGGGATCGAACCCAGGTCTCCCGCATTGGAGGCAGACACTTTAACCTCTGAGCCACCAGGGAAGCCCAGCTGAACTGAATAATTCAAATATTCATGACTTCTGCCCCTCTAGGCATATTTCTCATAGGTAGCGCATATGGCTTCCTCATGACACATTTGGTCAGCTAGAAGGCAGTACCTTCTGGGCCTTTCACTGGGTCATTTAGCAAATGGAAATACAAAGGACAATGAAGGAAGGAAATGGATTGCCCTCTTCCACCCTCCTGCCAAGTCTACATACACCAGTTAGTGATACATGTTCAGCGTCATCTAAACCTCAGAGGTAGGCGGAGGTCTGGATGCAATATACTTATCAATATTGAAGTCCTCCATATTTCAGGTTTTAAAATTCCAAGTTTCTCACAATTAATAGTCTGAAGATTCTTAGATGTTAATAGTATAGGCAGAAATTTTTTTTTTTTAGATTCTGAAATACTGTGATTCTAGGAGAGTGGAAGATGCTAGCGTATCTCCCACCCCCTCTGGGAGGCTCTGGGATGAAGGAGGCAAGGAGGCCTGAGCCAGTTTAGAGTAAGGTTTTAGTAGGCAGTATTGTGCTTCAGCAATACGTGAACCATGAACTCCCTGATGTTCAAGCTGGTTTTAGAAAAGGCAGAGGAACCAGAGATCAAATTGCCAACATCCGCTGGATCATGGAACAAGCAAGAGAGTTCCAGAAAAACATCTATTTCTGCTTTATTGATTATGCCAAAGTCTTTGACTGGGTGGATCACNTCTTCCCTGAGCCTAAAGTCTGCTTCTCAACAGTGAAAACACTGAGCTGTGTATCCCCCTAAAGTCCTTTCATTCTGAACGTCTGTACATCTCTGCCGCAGTGTTCTCTGGGAAATTTCTCTGCACCCACAAGAATCACACAGAGAACTTGGTTTAATTCATCATTCAGCCAGTGTTTATTGAGCATAGATAATATGTCAGGCTTTATATCAGGTACTGGGGATCATGGGGTGACCAAAACAAAGTCCTTGCACTTATGGAGTTCACATTTGAGAGAGTTTAGAGGAAGATCAAATGATAAACTCATTGCTTTGCAATTAATCATGAACCACTTAAGAAGGGAGAAAATTGATATGTGCTAAATGCCTCTTGTAGGCCAGGCCATGTGCCAGCCGCCTCAGTCTAGGTTACTGCAATTGACCCTCCCGAAAACTTTATGAAGTAATTATGAATGTGTCAGTCACTCAGTCGTGTCCAATTCTTTGCAATGCTATGGACTGTAGCCTGCCAGGATCCTCTGCCCATGGGATTCTCCAAGCAAGAATACTCAAGTGGGTTGCTGTTCCCTTCTCCAGGGGATCTTCCTGACCCAGGAACGGAACCCAGGTTTCTTGCACTGAGGCAAATTCTTTACCATTTGAGCTGCCAGAGAAATAGTTATGGTCCTATTTTAAAGGAAAAGGACACAAGGCCAAGACCGTTCGGTCCCGTGGTCAACGTCACCCTGCTAGACTTGGTGGAGATTTGTCCGGTACACACAGGGTCCTCTCCACAGGAGAGGCTCCTGAACTCTGAGGCCAGAGCACCCTATCAGGAGAGAGGACCCCAGACCCCTTCCTGCGGAGGCACTCAGGGCAACCCCTGCAGGCTGGCTGAGGCTTCCTGGGGCATTATCCTTCAGATGGCTATAACTCCCTCCCTCCATCCCACCATCTCGGCGGGCAGAGCTGTGAGATTTGTAGCTGAATTCTACCCTCCTGGCCCATAACCCCATAAAACAGCAAGCAGCCTCTAAGATAGGGGGGATAAGGGGGGGCAAGGCTAAAAAATAAACACTGATGAAGATTAAAAATGACTGGTGGGTCTCGGGGATTTACGTCTCATAAAGTGAGATGGTCGAGGAGGCCAGACAGGGAGCAGACAGCCCTGACGCCTCTGCCTGGTGGATAATTTATCCCAGAAAGTGGAAGCCTCTATTTTTGACTCACACAGGCCAGGGTGGTTCTCGCCATCTCCCCCTGCCCCCCGCCCTGCCAACAGACACACACACACACACAAAACCCACTGATGAGAAGAGCCAGGCTGAGTCAGAAGTTTTGTTTTCCCAGACCAAACCCACACGTTTGATACTTTTTCAACCCTTTTCACTTCTCTGATCTCGTCAGAGTATTGTCTTACATGCTCGGTGAGGCTGGCAGGATGGGGACCCTCACCCACACTAGTCAGATGAAAAAACCCACGCTGGCAGAGGCTGATTCATCCAGGATCTCCTAGGGAGTCAGGACTCTGAGCCAAGCCATCGTTGGTTGATGCGACAATCCCCATTAGGTACACAGTTTCCATCCTTCTCTTTCTCCTTCCTCCAATCCTCACCCATTCGCAAATGAACTGTGTTCAGCCAGCGAAGTGGCTAACCGTCTACTGAGTAACAGTATTTATTAAGAACTATTGTAAACACAGAGATGAGTAAGATTAAAACAGATGCTAGTAACAAATTAACACTTTTTAAATATGTGGTGTTGGTGATGATGTTAATGGAAGTCCTCTCTGATATAATAGAGGAACTGAAAGAGCAGGAAAAAAATGTAAAGAGGAGTTGGGAAGAGGGAATCAATGTTGGGGTCAAGCGCAGGAGAGCCTTCCAAAGCAATTCCCTAGACGTCAGAAAGGATTTTGTCCTGGATGATTTCCCATCAAATGAGTTCACGGGTTGGAATATGTTTTAAGGTGAATAAGTAGCTGACAGTCGCAGAGGATTCTGATACTGATGTTGGAGCTCCCAGTCGCTCTGTCCACAAGATGCACAGTCAGACATGATGTCTGTCACCCCTTAACTGCTGCAGAGGTAAAGCCGCAGTCTTCGTGGCAGAGTAGGAAGAATTCAGGTTATCTGTTTTATTTGTTTGTTTGTCTGTACCACACACACAGCTTGTGGGATCGTAGTTTCCAGACCAGAGATTGAACACGCGCCACCATAGTGAAAGCCCAGAATCCTAACCTCTGCACCACCAGGGAACACTTAAGGGAAGAATTTGGATTTTATTTATTTTTAAAAATTATTTATTGATTCATTTATTGGCTATGTTGAGTCTTCACTGCTGCTCACAGGCTTTCTCCAGTTGCAGCAAGAGGAGGCTACTCTGCAGTTGAAGCGTGCAGGCTTCTCGTTGCAGGGGCTTCTCTTGTTGTGGAACACAGCTTCCAGGCACTCGGGCTTCAGTAGTTGTGGCATGAAGGTTTAGCTGCCCCATGGCATGTGAAATCTTTATGGACCAAGGATCAAACTTGTGTTGGCAGGTGAATTCTGAACTATGGACCACCAGGGGAGTCCTAGAACTCAGGTTTTAGAATCCCAGTTTTCAATTCCAACCAGTTGTATGCTTGAGAGTTAGCTTCTCGGCCTCTCTGAACCTGTTTTATCATCCATTAACTGGAGATAGCAACACTATCTCAAAGTTTTGCCTTGAAAAAAATGGAAAGAGGATCTTCAAACTTAACTACATTAGTTCAGACTTCATGGGAGGCCCCCAGATAATGGATAACACATCCCCAAGTGAAGTGCAAGACCACCAAGCAAGGGCTGCAAAAGGTGGTGTTGAAAACTGTCTTTGTGGTCCTTTGTTGACCACCCAGCTCTGGCACATAAAAGAGGAGGGAGGGACTAAGAGCAGGGTGGGCATTAGATAGGGGAATTCTGGAATGAGCTGTGAGTACATCGTGCATCTTCCTGTACTCCCTCCTGGAGCTCAAGCCTGACAAGAGTGGATTTTAATGGGATACTTGGAGAGCTTGATATTTTCCTTTCTTTGGAGGACACAGTGGACTGGAATCTGACCCCCACAGCTAAATCTAAAGGGCAGAGGCTGACTGGCCAGGTCTTCTAACAACAGAGTAAAGAGAGGTGACTGTACAAAGGGCAACCTGCATTCTCAGAATTTACCAGGCAGAAAACACCAAAGTGTTTCCTCTGAACTAGATCTGGACCAAATGAGAGGAAGATGGTGTAGATCAGCTGGACCCTGTCAGAGGACCATGTAGAGGAGGGAAAGACCTCATCAGAAAGAGGTTAGTGGTACCGGCAGCTACCTAGAGCTTGTGAAGGAGAGGGAAGTAGCCAGCTGGAANGGTGTAGATCAGCTGGACCCTGTCAGAGGACCATGTAGAGGAGGGAAAGACCTCATCAGAAAGAGGTTAGTGGTACCGGCAGCTACCTAGAGCTTGTGAAGGAGAGGGAAGTAGCCAGCTGGAATAGAAATGCATTTACCCACACCAAAGAGGAACCTGTATGGGGAGGGGGTGGATTTTCTCCAAAGAACCAGCAAAAACACCCCATGAGAGAACAAGCAAGGTTAAATGTCTGCCAAGCCCAGAGAACATTGACCCTGGGTCTTCGAGTCTGTACTAACTAGTCAGGTAAGTACTCTGTTGGCCCCCTTTCCTTCTCTTTCCTTCTCTATCCCCGACAATGGAAAGATAAAAAATCCATGATGGTTAGCAAGATGAAGAAGGAGAAGTAATGCTTTAGGCAGAAAAAGAAAGAAGAAACTGAGTCTTGTTCTCACTGCACGAAACTTGGACCCAGGTCCAAGTGGAAAAGTGAAGTTTGAGGTTTATTACTGCTCATATTGCTAAATAGTAGTAATAGTAGTTCATCATCGAGCAGAAATAATATTTTGTGAGTTAAAATAAATAGGGAACTCTGTATTGTCAAAGAAAAAACAGAACGGTCATGTTTTCATCCAATGGGGTGGGAAAGATCTTACCTGAAGAATGACTAGTAAAGGTTGTTTCTTGATTATTCCATGAGTGAGATTCCGCGAGTCTCACTTTTTCATGTGATAGTTACACGACATGGTGTTTGTCACCCCTTACATGTAGCTCGACTTCAGTACACCTTCTGCCATTTCTCCTGGCCTGGGTGATCAGCAGTGGGCAAGGTCTATCACCTAAGGTATCACTGAGGGCTACTGTGTATCTGACCTATACTCCATTCCAGGGAAGAGATAGGAGGAAACGGTCCAGTCTTAGTTCCTGGTGAACACACAATTCACAGGACTGGGGAGCCCTTACAGTGTCCAGATAGGGAGACAAAGACCCAGAGGGGAGCTGCTAAATCACTTCAGTCGTGTCCGACTCGGTGCAACCCCACAGACGGCAGCCCAGCAGGCTCCCCCATCCCTGGGATTCTCCAGGCAAGAACACTGGAGTGGGTTGCCATTTCCTTCTCCAATGCATGAAAGTAAAAGTGAAGTCGCTCAGTCGTGTCCGACTCTTAGTGACCCCATGGACTGCAGCCCACCAGGCTCCTCCCACCATGGGATTGTAGAACCAGATATGGAACCTGGCCCTCTTGTGGCCGTCTTCTACACATGTCCATGGCTCCATATACCTTCCTCTTAGAATACCTAAGTCAGAGTGGAATCAAGTACCTGGGAGGCTAATCTGATCTATCATTTACTGAGCTCCTACTGTGTGTCAGGCTCCTTATGTATGCTAGTTCTGCCAAAATAGAAATATCACTAGCATTTGCACAGATGAGAAAAACTGAGACCCGTAAGGTTAAATGACTTGCCTAGAGTTATATGGCCATTTAAATGTAGAGCTGGGATTTAAACAGGTCCATCTGGCTTCAAAGCTAGAGGTCCTGTCACCCAACCATGCTGGCTCTCCCAAGGACAGCTGAAGTCAGGAAAGAGAAATTTCAGCCAGGCTGCTGTCAAGCCTGCATCCTCAGAGCCCCATATGGAGCCACCAGCTGCTCCACAGTGCCATCTTTGAGGGAAGGAACCAGTCCAGACTCACCCACACACTCACTAGCCATCCCAAAGCCCAGACAACTGGAGTAGACTAGCACTTTCCCAATTCCTTTCAAGGAATAAAAAGTGATGCAAATTTTTTAAATTCCTAAAACAGTGTGAATAACTTTTTAATTACTTGGCAAATTATATGGCCAGGGGCCTTAGTCTGTTCTCTGAAGTAGGCATTAATTTTATTAACTTGTTTATTCCTTATGCAGGTTAAGTTGGTTCTTTGTGAAGGTTGGGTGCATAGGTGTGTGGTAAGTTCTGATTACATTTGACAAGAATCTTGGCTAGGGTAGACAAGGGAAGTTCCTTGTAGATTTTACTTCTGATGGTGAACTTGGCCTCTATCACTCCCTCCTGAAACCCAACTATTTGCAGGCGGAAACAAGGGATTTTAAAAAAAGATAAGGAAAGAAATAAATTAGAGGGGGAAACAACTGGAGGATAAATAATCCTCTTAAAACAGTCACTGGGAGAGGCAATGGAGAGAGTCCTGGATAGGGGGTGGTGTGGTTTCCAGCTGGGCTCCCTTACTCGGTGGCTTCTGGGCCTTAGGCAGGTAGCCATCCTGTTTAGGCCTCTGTCTCCCTGTCTGTAACATGTCTGTAACAGATAATCCATATTCTGAGGTCCTACATCCCGTCTGTCAAGAGGATGGAGTGGGACATGATCTGATAAAGTGACCGGACATTCACAAAGCACTGTCCACACAGAAAGCTATGGAACACCCTTGATGCCTGGACCAAGGTCTTTGGGTGTCAGCAGAGCCAAACCCAGTGCCAGCAAGGGAGGCTTCAGGGTGATGTGTGAGAAAAGGATATCCCTTAGTGAGCTCCTGGAAGGGACTCACAGGGGATCTACAGTGTGGGGGCGTAGTGGGAGTGAGTATGCTGGGCCTGTCTAATGCACGTCAGCACGTGTCCAGGCCCCTGGAGTGTGCACATGATGGCTTATACGTGTGGGTGTGGTATGTGTGAATACCTGTGTTTCAGTAATGAGGAAGAGAAATTCATGATTTCATTCACTCCACTGGCATGGTCTGAGGATTTATCAGTCCTCTGCTCTAACCACTGGGGATTCAGTGATGCACAAAACAGACTAGTTCCTGTGAGTGTGTGCATGTGCACAGGTGAGTGCATGAGAGGATTTACGTATGTTGGTGAGGATATGTCTGTGTGAAAGCATACATCCACGTCTGCGTACATGATGGAACGTGTGCTTGTGGGAGTCTGCTTGTGAGCATTTGGGAATCTGAGTGTTTGTGTTTTTATGCAAAAGAGAGGAACAATTCCATGAGAAATAATTCTCCACCATCCTCAGTTCAGTTCAGTTCAGTTCACATCAGTCACTCAGTCGTGTCCAACTCTTTGCGACCCCATGAATCGCAGCACGCCAGGCCTCCCCGTCCAACACCATCTCCCGGAGTTCACTCAGACTCACATCCATCAAGTCAGTGATGCCATCCAACCATCTCATCCTCTGTCGTCCCCTTCTCCTCCTTTCCCCAATCCCTCCCAGCATCAAAGTCTTTCCCAAGGAGTCAACTCTTCACATGAAGTGGCCGAAGTGCTGGAGTTTCAGCTTCAGCATCATTCCTTCCAAAGAAATCCCAGGGCTGATCTCATTCAGAATGGACTGGTTGGATCTCCTTGCAGTCCAAGGGACTCTCAAGAGTCTTCTCCAACACCACAGTTCAAAAGCATCAATTCTTCGGCGCTC
>SJYW01036341.1:0-34386 GCA_006410735.1 Raphicerus campestris | reverse complement strand
CCACCCACTGCCCTCAGCTCTGCAGCTCTGTCCTTGTCCGAGATCATCTTAGATGCCTCGCTGGGAGGAGTTTCAGCCTCCCCAGCTCCTACCTCTTGTAGATGACCTGACTCACAGGTCCTTCTCCATTTCAGTGTTTACACCTGTTCTGTCTGAAGACGCCTGCAAAGTAACAAAGTCATAGATACGGACATAGGACAGAGGTTCAGGTGCCCCCAGAGTCCCTCCATTGTCTCCTGATGTCTTCTCTGAGATATTCCATGACATCTCAGGACCTTCTGCCTACCTCAGTTTCCCTGAGCAGGTAGCTCCCTCAGCCTTCCTCTCTCCTCAGACTCAAAGTTCTCTGGAAAGTTTCCATGTGCCGTTCTGAAGGGGCAATGCTGTAGCTGTGCTGGCCACTGAGAAATTAGAATGTAGGAGCCTTCCAGGAAGGGTAAGTGCATTCAATGGCTATTTCCCTGAGAGAGTACTCAGGACAGACATCACTTCTGTTTACCTGGTCTGAAGAAGTGCTCCTCTAGACCCTCCTTTTCTCCATTCAACAGACTCACGGAACTCCCCTTCTGTGCTGGACATTGTACAAGGTGTGACGGAGGGCAGAGGCACAGTAGACATAGAACTGCTCCCTTCATCTGCCCCAGGTGCCTGGGATCCTAGAGCAAGACCAGACTAGATTCTTAGCCTCTACCACCCCATGCCCTCATCACACCTCCTCTCCTCTTCACCTGCCTTCCTCCTGGAATCATATCATAGGAGGGCAGAGACCAATCTAAGGAACTTAGGCAATCCGTGAAATGAGTAAGAATGGAGCTGTATGAACAAAGCTGTGGATAAAGAATACAGATAAGGACTAGCCTCTACCTGCAGAGAAGGCAATGGCACCCCACTCCAGTACTCTTGTCTGGAAAATCCCATGGGCGGAGGAGCCTGGTGGGCTGCAGTTCGTGGGGTTGCTAAGAGTCGGACACGACTGAGTGATTCACTTTCACTTTTCACTTTCATGCATTGGAGAAGGAAATGGCAACCCACTCCAGCATTCTTGCCTGGAGAATCCCAGGGACGGGGGAGCCTGGTGGGCTGCCGTCTATGGGGTCGCACAGAGTCGGACATGACTAAAGCGACTTGGCAGCAGCAGCAGCCTCTACCTGGAGATGAACGAAGAGAGTAGCATAGCAGCTTATACAGTACCATATGTAAAATAGATAGCCAGTGGGAATTTGCTGTATGACTTGGGGAACTTAAACCGGGACTCTGTAACAACCTAAAGGGATAGGAAAGGGTGGGAGATAGGAAAGGGTAGTGTAGGAGGGAGGTTCAAGAGGGAAGGGACCTATGTACACCTATGGCTAATTCATGTTGATCTATGGCAGAAATGAAATCAATATTGTAAAGCAATTTTCCTTCAGTTAAAAATAAACCTGTCAATCCTAAAGGAAATCAGTCCTGAATATTCACTGGAAGGACTGATGCTGAAGTGGAAGCTCCAATACTTTGGCCACCTGATGAGAAGAGCTAACTCATTAGAAAAGACTGTGATGCTGGAAAGATTGAAGGCAGGAGGAGAAGGGGACGACAGAGGTAGGATGGTTGGATGGCATCACAGACTTGATGGACGTGTGTTTGAGCAAGCTCCGGGAATTGGTGATGGACAGGAAAGTCTGGCATGCTGCAATCCATGGGGTTGCAGAGTCAGACACAACTGAGCAACTGAACTGAACTGAACTGAAATGTAAAAAAAGACTAGCCTCCACCTGCAAGATGAGGCCCTGTATGGTACAGCCACTTGACCAAGTCTGAAAACCTCTGATAGTGGAATTGCTTGTTGCAGACAAGGAAACAGAGAGCCAGAGAGAGGCAGGGCTGGGACCCAGGTAATAAGACTGCGAGTCCCAAGCCTCAGGGCAGGAAGTTCTACCCTTTGGTGAAGACATCTCTTACAGTCCTCACAAGAAGCCTAAGAGGTAGGCCTTGTTAACATCCTCACTCTTCAAACAAGGAAACAAACTGAGAAAGCAAAATAACAAGCAAGGTGACACACTTTTAAGTGGCTGAGTATAGATTCATACTCAATCTGTTTGATTCTAGAACCATCTTGTCTAGAACCCAGGTACACAGCTTTGAGAAAAACCCTGCTGAGGAACCAATGACCAGGACTGCTGTTGCTGTAATTAGCTAAAATAAGAGAGTTGGCCCTCCCAGGGAGGATGCATTTTAATATGCCTTCCTCATTCAAGAAGAAAAGCAGCTAAAACCCAAACAATACACTGCTGGTACTGTAGCAGTGAGAGCTCCAATATGCTACAGAAATCAGGCGGGAGGAAGCCAAAGCTAAGTTCATCAGAGGTTTGTAACAGGGAATCAGGAAGGCGTCTCAGGAAAGGAAAACTGCTAAACACGGCCATGAAAGATGAGTGGAAATTCACCAAGGGAAAAGGGGTGAGGAGCTTGGACGTGCCAAACTATATGGGTATCAAAGGTCAGTTTTCTGCATCTGGGTGGAAACTGATGGGTGGAGCGGAGTAACAGATGCAGCTGAGGCGGAATCAGCTGACTGTAAGCTGAAGGAACACAAGGCAAGACGGTCCTGACTTTATATTTAAGGTGCCAGTATATATAAGCTTTCAAGCAGAGAATCAACCCCTTGTCAGTTGAAAAAGACTGGGGAAAAAGAGGGAACACATCCCAGGGACAGGGGCTCTTATGTTAACAATGATAATGACAGCTCACATGTGAGTATCACTCCAATAAATCTCAAAATAAAACTTTCACTTGAACTCATTTATTCTTCACATCAGTCCTGTGAGGCAGGTATCCTTCTCCCACTTTTATAGAAGGGAGAAAAAGGCCCAGGATCATGCAGATCCATCCCCTTAGTCCAGGCTGTTCATCAGGGAGTTCCCCTCTGCGTGGTCTGGGGCGAGTGTGCAGAGTGAGCCTGGATTTCTGCCTGTGGACTAGCTGTTCTCTGCATCTCATCTAACTTTGAGGTTGTAAAATTCTGAGACTTGGTGGCAGGCTGGCTGCCTTGTGGGACTGCTGGTCTGAATCGTGGGTGGTCAGGAATGTTTCAGGACTTCCTGGGCCCCGTGTTCCAGGCTGGAGCGCCTCAATTAATGATCCATCTGCAGGCAGAGTCAGCCGAGGCCCTGACGCCCGGTGCAGGGCATCGATTAGACTTTACCCTCTAAGCTTGCTTTCTTTCGAGGCTCTCCGGGTGGGCTGGGGCCTAATAATTAACATTCCCTGAGCCCCACAACACAAGTGAGCTGAAGAAGGACAGAAAGAATCTTTTAGCAGGTCCCCTTCAGTGGTAGGAGTTGCCCCCCCAGATCCAAAAAAACTTGGGTATGGCTGCCAGGCAGACGACCACATCGCCCCAGTTGACACTCAGTCCAGCCTGGAGTTGGACAGTGAGTGGTTTTGGTCTCATCTTTGAAATTCACAACATTCTTATGGGGAAGTAACACTAGGATTATTATCCTCACTGTACTCATTGGAAACTGAGGCCCAGAGAAGGGCAAGGAATTGCCCAAGGGCAGAGGAAACAGGATTAGAGCTCAGGTCTCTGGCTTCCCTGCCTGGCAGCCTTCCAGTGTGGGAGGCTGTCTCCTGCAGGGATGTCTGGATCCCCTGGCACCTCGAAGTGAGAGAAGATAGTGTGCTTTGATTTTCTATTTCACAAGAGAAATCATTACAGACTGTCATGTTACTCATTCATGCGTTGGTTCACCAAATACCTACTGAATCTCTAGTCTGGTCCAACCTCTGTGCCAGGTGCTAAGGAGACTGGAAAATAGCCCTTGACACTGGGGAGCTTAAAGCTGGGGAAAGGAGGGGAGTGGAGAGTGGGGGGGGGGGAGATACACAAAATGAAGTTCATGAGGTGCCACAGTGCTGTACTAGTAAATCTAGTCGATAGTACAGAGTGCTTGAAGTACAAGGTCCCATAAAAGGCAATAATAAGTTCTCCCAGAGGAGTGAACACAGATAGTGATGGGGATGTGATCAGAAAGGCTTCAGAGGAAAGATAACCCGAAAGTAGAACCTTAAAGGAGGGCTTGGTGTTCATCAGGCAAAATGGGAGATGAGGGGAGGATACACAGGTAGGATCATCCGAAAGGGGAAGGAAAGAGTTGATCCAGGCAATGAGAGCAAGGCATGAAGTTGTTCAGTTAACTGAGAACAATGGTGTTGGTTGAACAGGAGGATCTGAGTAAGACATATTGGGAAATGAAGTTGAACAAATAAGCAAGGATCAGATCAAAAGCGCCTCCTAAGCCAAGGTAAGGGAACTGAAATTTATCCTGAAGGATTCAAGGAAGGAGGCAATATGGTCAGAACTGCATTTCAGGAGGCTCCCTCCTGCTGTAGGGTTAAAGATATAATGAAGGAGTGAGAGATTGAATGAGACACCTCTGGAAGGCAAAAGTGATGATTTGTGGCCACAAAGGACACCCAAAACTCTTGTCTGATCTGGAGAGCCCTCTGTCCTGATAATTTTCTTATATAAAGAGTGCTCCCCATGGTTGTCGACTTATGCCAAAGCCTGTGGATCTGGCCCCGTTCCACACTCCCGGGTCTGCGAGGAAACATAGAGCATCCTTTTCTCTCTTTCTGTAGGATTTCTCATACCTAGCCTTCCCACTTCNGTCGACTTATGCCAAAGCCTGTGGATCTGGCCCCGTTCCACACTCCCGGGTCTGCAAGGAAACATAGAGCATCCTTTTCTCTCTTTCTATAGGATTTCTCATACCTAGCCTTCCCACTTCTGCAAGGACGTGTTTTGCTGCAGGGGGCTTCCCACTGCCAGTCACTGCCACCAGCACACAGCAGCAAAGCACACAGCTTCATAACCCTCTGCTTCAAACCACTGTTGTTATTTGGTTGCTCAGTCATGTCTGACCCTTTGCAACCCCATGGACTCTAGCCCACCAGGTTCCCCTGTCCATGGGATTCCCCAGGCAAGAATACTGGAGTGGGTTGCCATGTCCTTCTCCAGGGGATCTTCCAAACCCAGGGACCGAACCCACATCTCCTGTTTGGCAGGCAGACTCTTTACCACTGAGTCACCTGGGAAGCCCTGCTTCAAACTGCAGATGGCTCCATGTTATCTGGTTGCACCCACTGACTTCACAGGTATGTGCTGACTGAGCATACAATGTGCCAGGCACTGCAAGGCCCAGTGAACGCGGCCTCTCACCTCCATGGGCCCNAGAGACTCATACTCTCCTCTTTGCTCCCCACACCAGCCAGGCAGATCTCTGACCTCAGAACATGCCCTCTTTGCTCTCTGGGCACTGCCCAAGTTATATCTGGAGGGAGTTCTTTGGAGCCCAGTAATGCACAAGAACCAAAATTCCCCATTTGGCCAATTCCAGGTATCTCCTTTTGGATCATCCCATCCCAATGGGACCTGTGAAAACCAAAGCTTTGCACAGGACCTTCACAAATGCTGATCCAATACCAAAGCAATGACACAATATATAATCAAGCAGACTCCTAAGCCCTTTGTATTCGACACAGGCACCAGGATGGTGCCAGGGCTCCAGTGGCAGTCCCAAATGGAAGTGACACCATATGTACCCTGGTCTGCAACCAGAAATGCCCATTAAGGTGAGACATCTGAGGACAACAGTGGTGAACCATGACAGATTTTAAAACATTAGGATAATAAGATGAGAGAGGCAGTTGGGACTGGCAACCAATTTCTTTCCTCTTCTTCAGTTGCTCTTAACCAGGCTTTCCAAGAGGTGAGTCTAATCACTCTTCTGTCTGTAGATGGCAGCACTGGCCCCTTTCACACCCCAAGGGGGACCACGATTTTCACTTGAGAACATGTATGTGCTCCCGAGAACGGAGTAGAATAAGGATAAAATAAGAGGAACTAGCTTCANTGTAGATGGCAGCACTGGCCCCTTTCACACCCCAAGGGGGACCACGATTTTCACTTGAGAACATGTATGTGCTCCCGAGAACGGAGTAGAATAAGGATAAAATAAGAGGAACTAGCTTCACAGCTGGAGAAGGAAGTGGCAACCCACTCCAGTGTTCTTGCCTGGAGAATCCCAGGGACGGGGGAGCCTGGTGGGCTGCTGTCTATGGCGTCACACAGAGACTGAAGCGACTTAGCAGGAGCAGCAGCAGCTTCACAGCAATTAGCCTCTCCCACTTAAGATGTGAGCGTATCTGACAGAGTCACAAAATTCCCGAAGCCTTGCTCAGGATTCTAGCAGGATACACCAGGTCACCAATAACTGTCTAGATAACCACTGCAAGGGGTCCATGAAACACAAGGGCTTCCCCCGGAGTGGGCCAGGATCCACAGAACCCAGCTGGAGCACCCTTGAGCAGGAGAGTAGAGACAGACAGCAAGCTGCCCCTGTCTGTTCTGAGTCAGCCTGGAGTGTCTTGCCCCCAGGCATTGTCCCAAACTCCTGTTTACTGAGTGCTCTCTATGTGCCTGGCAGGTTGCTGAGAGCATTGCCAGCACTGTGCCATCTACCCCTCAAAATGGGCACTCCTTCCATCTCCTTTACAAAGAGGAGACAGTGGATCCAAGAGGGTAACCATCACTTGCACAAATGTGGAAACCGAGTGAGTGGGAGACTTCTATTCAATATCACGTGTTAGGTCACCAACCAAGCAGAACAGGAACCTGTGCACAGCCTGGAGTGAAAGCTTCCCGAAGCAGCCTGGCAGTACAGCAGACCAGAGCCACTGAAATGAGGAGGGAGGAGGAGAAACAGGGCTATGGTCTCAGAACACACCTGACACCTCCTCTGGATATTATCACCCCCAACTAAGAAAGTCCCAGGAAGGGAGTCAGGAACACTCCTCAGATCCAGTACCAGTTCTGCCCTGAATGAGCTGTGTGAGCTCAGGCAAGTCCCTTCACCTTTCTGAGCATCTGAAACCTTCCCCAAGCAGATGGTAAATACCTAATGAGATAATGGCAAGAAAGAAAAAAAAGCTTTTAAAAATATAAAAGCTCTCCTGGAGGTATTATTAATTATTATTATCATCATCATCATCATCTTTCTCAGTTATTAATGACCTGTTACCTGCAAGGGATCTGTCATCCAGGAATCTCTCTAAGCCCTTCTTGAATCTGTTTATATTTCTAGTTGGCAGCACCTTCCTTGCTTTTGATCCTCAGCCCCCAGCCCGGGGAGCCACAGGCAAAGTCCTCTGCTTAGAGGCCTGGGTTTGAGCAGCTTTTCTCAGGCTCTTGTGGATTCTGTCACCACCAACTGAATTTGGTGCAATACAGCCTCACTTCCTCCCCCAAACCCCATTTGTAAGCCCAGATCTGTGTTAGGATCTTAGGAAGACAGAGAGGAAGAAAGAGGCTTTGCCTTCTCAAATCATTCCCCATAAGACTACATGACCCCCATAGGGTGGAAACATAGGACTCCCTCTTAAGCGCCTATACCTGAGCTGAGAACAAGGTCCAGACTCCACAGGTCTAGAGCCCATCCAAGAACCAGGGCCCCACCTGCTCTCAAAGCCCTTTTTCCTCTTCACACCAGAGGCAAAGGACTTGAAAGCCTTTCTCAAGGACTACACAGGCCAGAAATATAAATCAAGCTCAGTTAATTTTGATACCTACCTGGGATGAGCTGCACAGATTTCAAGTCAAGTCAAACATGGTGTGGTCCTAGCCTCAAGAAGTTCATCGCCTGGTAGGTGAGATCAAGGCACAAAATAATGATCTTGTAAGTCAAGGTTAGCTGAAGGTTTGTCTAGAGGATTCAAGAAAAACAGTTTAGGGGAGGGCCTACCTAGCTGCGCCTGTGACAATCAGGAGAATTTTGATGAAGGGAGACTTGAATTCAGTGCTAAAGAATAAACCGGAATTTGGCAAGTAGAGAAGGTGGTGAGCCAAAGGTAAGGGAGTCTGGAGCAGAGAGAACATGAACACTGTGTTCAGTGGTCAGAGCACAGAGTGATCCACCTGGGTGAGAGCCCCTGGATGTACAGTGCCGCCTGTCACTGAAAATGACAAATACCCTCCCTGATCTTCAGAAAAAAGCCCTATCAACAATTGATGTCTGGCCCCCTAAGAGAACTTCATGAATTCCCTCAGGCAAGGTCTTTGCATGTCTTGGGTTTTGCAGACTGCAGAAGCTGGGCATCAGTGTATTCTCAACCCCAGGCCAGTGTTGTGTCTTTACTAAGAATGTCAGGCTCAGAACGTCCCTAGCGAAAAGGACTTCTCAAATGTACCCCTTTCTACCCATTAACTGCAGGTGAGGAAACTGGAGAAGCAGCCCCTTCCTCACATGTCAGGGACAAGGGTGGGAATGGAACCCAGCCCTCCTGCCCCTCCTCTCCCCTCTGCTCCCATGATGAGGTAAATCTCACCCAACCTGACTGGAGGAACGCTCCAGACACGTTCAAGGTGATTGTAACAGTAGCATTTGTAGGCAAATTATATTCCATGAGCTAATTAGGCAGGGATTGGGGCCCTTGGCCATAATTAATATCTTGTCCCTAACAACTTAATCCTGGGTGAGATCATAGCAAGGATCTCCTCTGAATGCCGAAATTCTTTCCTCCAACAAATCACCTATATAAATACATATATTTTAATAGCAGCAATTATAAAGTTCTCTGCCAACTTATGGGGCTGTTTAACATTCCTGGACTGAGGCCACAGTTTTTTCCCCATCTCCTCCCTCCCCACAACCAAAGCCTAATGAATAGTGACTCTTTTGTGGCTCTGCGTTCCATTTAACCAATATCTCCTACCCGATGGGTCTTCGCAGGGAGTTAATAAGCAGTCTGGGAGGACTGCCTGAGGAGGTCCACGAACCTGATCGTTAACTGCAAGGCCTAATCAGCATGTGCTTCCCACCCAGAGTCCCCTACAGCTACACAGCCCCGGTCCCCCAGTAACGGATGGAAAATCGGCGATTTCCTGACAGTTAGCAACCAATTTTCCACCAATTAGAAGAGAGACTGTGGTCCCTGGAGGAAGCTGGATGGGTCCACTGCACAGAGCTAGGACCGGAAGACAGATGATCCTAGAAGCATCAGGGAACCAAAGCCTTGGGGGCAGGGGACCCCTCCCTCCCTGTCTCTTTCTGGATCAGCTTTGGCTTATATCAGGGGAAGGTGACTTCGGGGACAGGGGCTGCCTGCCTGGGCACTTCCCTCCAAATTCGTCTCACTCAGCAACTCTGTTATATGATAAACCAACCCCCCGTCTCTTCTCCTGGGCCAGCAGACATGAGTTTCTCAGTGCCCAGGACAACTGAGAAATTACACCAAGACAGTTGATGTGGAGGCTTAAGAAAGCATAAGCTCTGGAGTTGAACAGTTAGGCCTCAAAATTCTGAATTTGTTTCTTTTCCATTGTGTGTGACCTTGGACCAAATACCTAAACTCTCTGGGCCTCAGTTTTCTCTTCTGTAAAATGGGGCTAGCCATATCACTTACCAGATAGGATGGTTATGAGGATTAAATGAAATAATGTGGGTAAGTCCTTTACATCACAGTAAATAGTGTTCAATATAGAGGGGCTATTGTTATTCTTCCTATTACTATGTTGATAATACACAGCAAGTGTGTGTTGAGCATTGTGCTAAGCACTATGAGATCACTACCCCAGACATTCTTAGACATTTCTCCAGTTTGTTGGCCCTNCCCCCAAACCCCATTTGTAAGCCCAGATCTGTGTTAGGATCTTAGGAAGACAGAGAGGAAGAAAGAGGCTTTGCCTTCTCAAATCATTCCCCATAAGACTACATGACCCCCATAGGGTGGAAACATAGGACTCCCTCTTAAGCGCCTATACCTGAGCTGAGAACAAGGTCCAGACTCCACAGGTCTAGAGCCCATCCAAGAACCAGGGCCCCACCTGCTCTCAAAGCCCTTTTTCCTCTTCACACCAGAGGCAAAGGACTTGAAAGCCTTTCTCAAGGACTACACAGGCCAGAAATATAAATCAAGCTCAGTTAATTTTGATACCTACCTGGGATGAGCTGCACAGATTTCAAGTCAAGTCAAACATGGTGTGGTCCTAGCCTCAAGAAGTTCATCGCCTGCTAGGTGAGATCAAGGCACAAAATAATGATCTTGTAAGTCAAGGTTAGCTGAAGGTTTGTCTAGAGGATTCAAGAAAAACAGTTTAGGGGAGGGCCTACCTAGCTGCGCCTGTGACAATCAGGAGAATTTTGATGAAGGGAGACTTGAATTCAGTGCTAAAGAATAAACCGGAATTTGGCAAGTAGAGAAGGTGGTGAGCCAAAGGTAAGGGAGTCTGGAGCAGAGAGAACATGAACACTGTGTTCAGTGGTCAGAGCACAGAGTGATCCACCTGGGTGAGAGCCCCTGGATGTACAGTGCCGCCTGTCACTGAAAATGACAAATACCCTCCCTGATCTTCAGAAAAAAGCCCTATCAACAATTGATGTCTGGCCCCCTAAGAGAACTTCATGAATTCCCTCAGGCAAGGTCTTTGCATGTCTTGGGTTTTGCAGACTGCAGAAGCTGGGCATCAGTGTATTCTCAACCCCAGGCCAGTGTTGTGTCTTTACTAAGAATGTCAGGCTCAGAACGTCCCTAGCGAAAAGGACTTCTCAAATGTACCCCTTTCTACCCATTAACTGCAGGTGAGGAAACTGGAGAAGCAGCCCCTTCCTCACATGTCAGGGACAAGGGTGGGAATGGAACCCAGCCCTCCTGCCCCTCCTCTCCCCTCTGCTCCCATGATGAGGTAAATCTCACCCAACCTGACTGGAGGAACGCTCCAGACACGTTCAAGGTGATTGTAACAGTAGCATTTGTAGGCAAATTATATTCCATGAGCTAATTAGGCAGGGATTGGGGCCCTTGGCCATAATTAATATCTTGTCCCTAACAACTTAATCCTGGGTGAGATCATAGCAAGGATCTCCTCTGAATGCCGAAATTCTTTCCTCCAACAAATCACCTATATAAATACATATATTTTAATAGCAGCAATTATAAAGTTCTCTGCCAACTTATGGGGCTGTTTAACATTCCTGGACTGAGGCCACAGTTTTTTCCCCATCTCCTCCCTCCCCACAACCAAAGCCTAATGAATAGTGACTCTTTTGTGGCTCTGCGTTCCATTTAACCAATATCTCCTACCCGATGGGTCTTCGCAGGGAGTTAATAAGCAGTCTGGGAGGACTGCCTGAGGAGGTCCACGAACCTGATCGTTAACTGCAAGGCCTAATCAGCATGTGCTTCCCACCCAGAGTCCCCTACAGCTACACAGCCCCGGTCCCCCAGTAACGGATGGAAAATCGGCGATTTCCTGACAGTTAGCAACCAATTTTCCACCAATTAGAAGAGAGACTGTGGTCCCTGGAGGAAGCTGGATGGGTCCACTGCACAGAGCTAGGACCGGAAGACAGATGATCCTAGAAGCATCAGGGAACCAAAGCCTTGGGGGCAGGGGACCCCTCCCTCCCTGTCTCTTTCTGGATCAGCTTTGGCTTATATCAGGGGAAGGTGACTTCGGGGACAGGGGCTGCCTGCCTGGGCACTTCCCTCCAAATTCGTCTCACTCAGCAACTCTGTTATATGATAAACCACCCCCCCGTCTCTTCTCCTGGGCCAGCAGACATGAGTTTCTCAGTGCCCAGGACAACTGAGAAATTACACCAAGACAGTTGATGTGGAGGCTTAAGAAAGCATAAGCTCTGGAGTTGAACAGTTAGGCCTCAAAATTCTGAATTTGTTTCTTTTCCATTGTGTGTGACCTTGGACCAAATACCTAAACTCTCTGGGCCTCAGTTTTCTCTTCTGTAAAATGGGGCTAGCCATATCACTTACCAGATAGGATGGTTATGAGGATTAAATGAAATAATGTAGGTAAGTCCTTTACATCACAGTAAATAGTGTTCAATATAGAGGGGCTATTGTTATTCTTCCTATTACTATGTTGATAATACACAGCAAGTGTGTGTTGAGCATTGTGCTAAGCACTATGAGATCACTACCCCAGACATTCTTAGACATTTCTCCAGTTTGTTGGCCCTGCCCCCATCATCTTCCATCTGCTCTTGCACCCCTCCAGCTCATACCCCACAAAAGTGCCAGTGATTTTTCTAAAATACAGTCTTGACTGTGTCCTCATCGCTAGCCAGATTAAGATCCCACCATGGCTTTTGCAGCGCAAGCGCCTTTCCTGGAGCTCACAAGCCCTGAGCCACCTCTTCCCTGCTTACTCCTCAGCTTTAGCTCTCCCCCTTCCCTGCCTTGTTTCTTATCACTCTTTAATGCCCACAGTCCTGGAACATCAGACCCACCCTTGCAATGAATGTGAGGATGCAATGACGTCACAAAGAAAGCGCACCAAATAGGTGCGTAGGAAGCTGGATTCTCCCCTGCTCCATGCTGCAGCATGGTGCCCAAAGGAGCTGAGTGATGGCGTTGCCAACAGGCTGGCAAGTTGTGAGAGAGAGACAAAGTCACCCTCAGCATCATTTTGGCATTTATGGGACTTGACTGTGCTCTAAATTCTCAGGTAATTGGCCATTCTCACTTGGTAATTGTAACTGAATCAGACCCAGCCTTTGCCTCAAAGAGCTCAGTCTGTGGGGAACAAAATACCGAAAGGGAACTTAACAAGTACTTACTCTATGCCAGGCACTCTGGATTATCTCACGGGATTATCTGATTTGATCTTCATAAGAGCTTCAGGAGCAGGGTTAACATACAATTTATCACACAAACCGAGACACTTCTGGGAGTGAGGGAGTCCCTATTAACAACTACAGGGGACAATAGGCATAAACTTGGGGCCATCCCAGGCACATCTGGATAGATGAAATAATGGAGGTGAAACAATAATAAAGGTGGCCCTGTCTCCAAGGTAGGTGTCCTTTTTAAAAAAAAAAAAAATTCATTTTGGTCACTCTGCACAGCTTGCAGGATCTCAGTTCCCTAACCAGGGATTGAACCCAGGCCATCGCAATGAAAGCCCAGAATCTAACCACTAGGCAACCAGGGAATTCCCAGTATATCTTTATTTTAAAGGGTTTAGGGAAATAGGGACTTTGCCCACATTTACATCCTTCTCAGAGACGGGGGCTCAAACNTCTGTCCTAGAGAGACGCCATGTGCAGCTTCCGACTGACCAGCAGGTTCAGGCGGGTGATGCTTGTGCTGGTGGAAATGGAGACCCTCACCCACGAGGGCCAGGCTTGAGGAGCACCCAGCGGTGCCTCCACCTCCCGCACTTGCTCCTGCTGCACAGGGAGCTCGGCCGCACACCCAGCTCTGCCTTCCTCAGCCTTCAGAAGTCAGAACCTGCACCAGCTCCACCCAGTCCCACTCACCCAGCTCCCAGCTCAGAGCAGAGTGACGACACATGGCTGATGGTGACCCTGCTCCAGTCTCACCTGGGCCGCCTCCACACCTTTGCCAGAAGCATTGTTCTAGCAAGTTGAATCACTCACTCAGTGGCTTCCCATCACCANCAGCTCAGAGCAGAGTGACGACACATGGCTGATGGTGACCCTGCTCCAGTCTCACCTGGGCCGCCTCCACACCTTTGCCAGAAGCATTGTTCTAGCAAGTTGAATCACTCACTCAGTGGCTTCCCATCACCAACAAGAGAAGCGCTCGAGCATCTTCTCATACAGCTGTGGGGGGCAGGTCCAGGCACTGCCCAGGTCTCCAATTTTACCTCCATCTAGTCTCCTCACTACCACCCACACACCTTCATTTAACCACTTCTTCATTCATCCAGTATGTGTTGAAGACCTTCTTCATGCTAAGCCCTATGCAGGGTGCTGAGAATCAATCCTGAAATGATTCTAACACTCAGTTCCAACATGGCAGGGGTGAGGCAGGTGGCATCCCACAGCACCAAGCAATTCTCCAACACTATCAGCTAGGTGTCCTACAATCAAACTCCATTCTGACAGCACCTGTCTGGAGGCAGTGGCAGATTTCACAGGGTAAGGGCTCAGGCCCCCAAGACTGCCCCCACTTCAGAGGCCAGCCGCAAGTCTAGGTTTCACTGTGCTTCCACCCATCTGCCTGTGAACTAGAGGTTTCCATGACTCCCTCCTTGGGTTCAATTACTTTGCTAGATAGCTCACATAACTCTGGGATCCTATTTATTCACTGGATTGCCAATTTATTACAAAGAATACTAAAGAATAGGAACCAACAGCCAGATGAAGAGATCCATAGAGTAAGGTCTGGAACAAAGGAGCTTCTCTGCCTCTGCAGAGTTTCGTACCCAACACAGTGAAACGTGGAAATGTACTGGTTCACCAACCTGGGAGCTCTAGGAATCCAGCTCTTTGGGGTATTTATGGAGGCTTCATTAGGAAGGATTGGTTCAGTCATTGGCCATTGGAGATAAATTCAACCTCCAGCCCTCCCCTCTCCCCAGAAATCAAGGGGTGGGTGTGAAAATTCCAATCGTGCAATCCTGTAATTGCACAATTGGTTCCCCTGGCAACTAGCCCCTATCCTGAGGTGCTTTCCAAAATCCATCATATTAACATAAACCCAGTTATCATGGAACAAGGCATCTTGAATAACAGGACACCCATTTCACCTTGACGGCTCTGAAATATTTGGTTTCAGGACAAGAAACCATATATTATGATAAAAGATGCTCCCATTGCTCTTATCCTCCAGGAAATCCCAAGGGTTTGGGGAGCTGTGAGACAAAAGCAGTGGATGAAGACCTAAATTATATGGGAATTATACTTTGGTCATTTGAATGTCCAAATATCTATTTCTTATAAATCACAATAGCATGTTGCCCATTCTCCAACATCCCCTTGTTGCCTAGGATGCCTCTCCCAAACTCGCCTACCTGCATTCACTTGATTATTCTCTAGGAGGACCTAGGGCAGGAGCCTCCATCCACACCCTCCTCCAGGCTCCCACGGGCTCTCATCATGGTCTGTTTGGATGCTTCCTGATTAGACTGGAGCTCAACAAGGAAGGGGCTTCCTTGGTGCTCAGACAGAAAAGAATCCTCCTGTAACGCAGGAGACACGGGTTCACTCCCTGGGTTGGGAAGATCCACTGGAGAAGCCACCTACTCCAGTACTCTGGCCTGGAGAATTCAATGGACAGAGGAGGAACTTGATGGGCTACAGTCCATGGGGTTGTAAACAGTTCAACACAACTGAGAGTGACTAACACTTTCAATTTTTCATATTTTCAATAAGGAGTTGAATTTGAATCAATCCTATGACTCTCACAACAAAATACATTTGTCATCCTTCTCAGTTCCTTTATCCCAGGGTTTACATTTTCATTATTTCATCACCCTCTCCACCACCCCTTTGCCTGGTGCTAGAACTTAGAACACATGAGTGTGTGTGTTAGGAAAAGGTGCCCTTTCCTCTGGTTGGTTGCAACTCCTCGCTGAAGTGTGTGTCTTGTGAGCAGAGCCCTGGCTGCATCTAGGCCCCAGTTGCTGCTGGTTCCGGAATCTTCATGCAGGACACACCGAGACAGTCAGATGCATCACTCCCCACCCCACCAAGACGCTCATCCAGTTATATTTGGGGGACCACTCTCAATTCAAAGTTACATTGACATCAGAGTGCTAATGACCTCCCAGCTACAAACTATTTCTTCTAAAAAGAAATGGTTGTGGGGAAATTTTGAAGCAATCATGGGAATTGTAGATGTTCTGCACACCTGTTGGAAGGTGTGTCAGACAGGTGCCTGTCCAGCCAACAGCACATGCCACTACCTGAGTGGACGCTGCTCCTGGAAAGGGCTGGACCAGTGTCCCATTGGAAGGACTTTCAGTCACATCGCTTCCTTTCTTTCCACTCTTTAGTCTTAGTTCTCAGCTTCTGAGATCCAACGTCAAAGCTCCCTTCCCAGCTTCTATACACTGGCACCCACAAAGGCACACATGTGCGCACGCACACACACACACACACACACATGCTCACTCCTGTAATTATTCACTAAAATGGGCTCTGAGAGTCGTGCTCCAGAGAAACCCACTTGCCAGAAAGAACATGATCTTAGACCAAGTCAAAAAACGATGGAGGGTCATTTGGAAATGTGTAGAAATATCAAATCACCGTTTTGTACCAAAAACTAACACAATGTTGTAGGTCAGTTATACCTCAAAAACATACTAACTCATAGAAAAAGAGATCAGATTTGTGGCTACCAGAAGTAGGAGTTGGAGGGGAGGGGGAAATTAGATGAAGGCAGTCAAAAGATACAAACTTCCAGTTATAAGCACTAGGGATATAATGTACAACATGATAAAGCTAATTTAGCAGTGCTATATGTTATATATAGACTTCCCTGGTAAAGCATCTGCCTGCAATGTGGGAGACCCGGGTTCCATCTCTAAGTTGGGAAGAAACCCTGGAGAAGGAAACAGCACCCACTCCAGTACTCTTACCTAGAAAATCCCATGGGTGGAGGAGCCTGGTGGGCTGCAGGCCATGGGGTCGCTAAGAGTCGGACACAACTGAGCGACTTCACTTTCACTTTTTGCTTTCATGCATTGGAGAAGGAAATGGCAACCCACTCCAGGGTTCCTGCCTGGAGAATCCCAGGGACGAGGGAGCCTGGTGGGCTGCCGTCTATGGGGTCGCACAGAGTTGGACACGACTGAAGCGACTTAGCAGCAGAGTTTTATATGTTAGAGTAAATCTAAGAGTTCTCAACACAAGGAAAAAAACATTTTTGTCTATTTCTTTAACGTTCTATCTCCATGAGACGATAGATAGTAGTAAGCTTATTGTGGTCATCATATCATGATGTATGTAAGTCACGTCATTATGCTGTATACCTGAAGCTAATACAGCACTATATGTCGGTTGTATCTCATGGAGTACCATCTATAAGAAATACTGAATCATTGTGCTGTACATCTGAAACTAATATAATATTGTAAATCCACCATACTTTCATTTTTTTAAAAGAGACATGAAGAAATAGAATGTTGAAAGCAGACTTTTAGAATAACTTGAAAGAGTATGTATCATTAAAAAAACTTTAGACACATATACACGGTAAGCTGTCTTAATGGATGGACAGAGGGATAGATGGATGGGCAAATGCCTCCTAGAGTGAATCTAGCAAAATGCTAACATTTGTGCTTCTAGGAGGGAATGTGTAGGTAATCACTATAGAGTTCTTTCGTCTTTTAAGTTTGGAGTTTTTAATGCAGTGTTGGAGGAAATATATAAATGTATTAAATGAAATGATATTTAATATTTAAAACTTGGAAAAACTATGTCTCAATAAAACTAGAAAAAATATATATGTATATATATCCCTCAAAAAAAAAAAGATAGTGGAGGATGACAGAAGTCCCTCTGAGCCCTGCCATGGTCAAGTTCACCTGGTGTTCACTCTGGCACATTAGGTGGCAAGGCTTAGTCAGACCAGGGCAGCCCATCACTGACATGATGGAGGCCTTTGTTCTAAGAGAAAGCAGCTCAGGGAAGAGCAGACAGTGGGTAAACCTGATGTCTCCGTCTCGCCCAACCTCTCAGGGTTCTCCTGGGAAGATGAAGCAGAGACACTCTGGTGGCCCAGAGAGAAACAGGACCAGTGGGGGCTGGCAATTTAGGCAGATCTTTACTCAGTATTAACTTCCTGGGAGGCAGTTTTGGAGGTAGAAAACTCATGGTCATGAGGATGTGGGAGCAGCCACTGGATGGCCAGTGTGGGGCTGACCTTGAAGGCCTTAAGATGTGAATATAATTTTGTTTCATAGTCTAGGATTCTGTGAATCTAGGACTCCACATTGCTCATCATTATCAGATTCCATTACTATATGATCTTAAGAGTTTTAAAACTCAGTGCCTCAAAAATGCTAAAGTTTTATTATTCCCTAATTCCAGAACCTGAGAAATTTAGAATTATAAAGCTATCTATGAGATGCAGTCATTTGTATGGATCTCTTTGAAAGATGTGTTGAGTACATGTTTTTCACCAGGTACTCTTTGGGGGCACTTTACATATATTATCTTACTTAATCCTTACAATGTACCTGTAAGTTATGTACATTTATTATCCCTATTTTTCAGATGAGGAAACTGAAGCACAGAGAGGTTAAGTGACTTATCCAGGACCACAGGAGTAGTATACAGTGGTCCTATAATGAAAACCTAGAGTCCGTATTCATGGCCACTGCCTTAGGCTGCCTTCCTGTATCATAAAAGGAATACACCCAGAAGGATGGAGGGGCTCTGGCCCAGCCCAGGGCTGAATTATGGGTCCTCTGCTCAGCTGGACTCCACTGGCCGCTCTGAGTCCCAGCACTTGGGGCTTCCCTTCCTTTCCCACCTTTCCAGGAGTGTTCCCTCCACAATCTCAGGTCCTGAATTCCCCAGGCAAAGCCAGCCACATTCTTTGGGCTGGGGTCCAAGTTTATTTAAAAAGAGGAAAATGTTATTATGGAAATTACAACAGCTTTATGAAACAGAGCGTCGCTGTATCAATCCAGGACCACAAGAATGCTCATCAACTTAATAGCTTCCTGTTGGGAGCCTTTCAAGCTACGACTGAAACTGGCAGGCATCGGGGCACGGGAATGGCGCCAAGCAACTGGGTGACACCACACTCCACCCCCTGCCCTCGGGATGAGTGGCAGAGTCCCAGCAGGAGACCACAGGGGCCCCCTCCCTGCCTGCTCCTGCCTGCGTCCCTGAACAAGACTGCAGCTTGGGCTTCCCATTCTCAAAGGTGGAGCCACAGTGGTGATGGTGGTGGTGGTGATGTATGTGTCTCCAGGTAGCAAGCAGGGAGGAGAAGCCTGGGGCTCCTCCCTCCACCCACCCCATTCCACACCCACAGCCTGACTCAAGTACAAACACAGTTGTGATCCTTAGACATTCTTCCAAAGCCAATGTGGAGGGTCTGTGGCTAGCTCCCTGATAAGGACAGGCTTTAGAAAAGGGACTGCTTTCTTTAACTCCTAAGCCCAAGGAGAGAGAAAGCCAGGACTTAACTCTTTTTATCTTTAAAAAAAAAAAAAGGAGAAGAAAAGAAAACCATTAAAGTGAAATTCCTGGGGCTGAGAACAGCCAGGAGTCTGGCACGTGTCTCCTCCTGGGTAATTATCTGGCATTTAGCACCTCTCTTCCCAGCACTTGTAATTAGCAGGGAAATTAAGATGCTGTCATCCTACCTCCCAGCTTCTCTCTGCTATGCCCAGAGGCCCAGGGAGAGGCCCGGAGAGGGGAGGGTATCAGTACACCAAGAATTGAGACTAAAACTCAGGGAGGACTGAGAGGACACATTTGACGGGAGAGCAGTGGTGGGAGCACTTCCTGCCGCCTGCAGCCACAGCCATCCCTTTTGTCTGAATTTCTGGAGTGTATGCAAGGGGACTACGCTCCCTCCCATGGGATGCTGTTATGGCTCTGATGAAACGACTAGGTTCCAGTGGAGTCTCATTGCCTTCACCAAGATTTTCACAGAAGCTCTTTGGTGCCCACCTCGGTGCTGGACCCTGAGATCAGGGATGAATCAGATCCACCTGGAGTTGTAAATAGTCCCCAAGGAAAGGATATGGCATTTGGTTGGGGAGGGGGTACAACCATAACACAAGGCTGAAAGTGACAAGAGTTGAGGGAGGCAGGATCAGTTATAGAATTTGCAGAAACTTACTGAAGATGTGAATTACTGAAATTCTAAATAATTTCAGACAGCAACAGCAGAAGATTAAACCAAGCATATGGGCTCCTCTAAGGGACTCCCTGAGCTGCATACTCATGAGGCCAGCCCTGGATCGAGGACAGTGTAGGTATTGCCAATTAAGAAAGATTTCTTGTTTGTTTGTTTTTTTTCAAACTTTAAACTTTTTATTTTGTATTGGGGTATAGCTGATTAACAATGCTGTGATAGTTTCAGCTGAACAGTGAAGGGACTCAGCCATACGTATACGTATATCCATTCTCCCCCAGACCACCTTCCCATCCAGGCTGGCACATAAAACCGAGTAGAGTTCCATATGCTATACAGCAGGTCCTTGTTGGTTATCTGTTTTGAATATAGCAGTGTGTGCATGACTTGCCCAAACCCCCGAACTACCCCTTTCCCTCTGGTAACCAGAAGTTCATTTTCTAAGTCTGTGAGTCTCTTCTGTTTTGTATGTTCATTTGTATCGTTTATTTTTAGATTCCACGTATAAGGAATACATATGGAATATTACTCAGCCATTAAAAAGAATGGAAAATGCTATTTGTGGCAACATGGATAGACCTAGAGAGTGTCATACTGAGTGAAGTATGTCAGAAGAGAAGGGGAAATATCGTATGACATCCCTTATACAAGGACGAATTCTTAAAGGGTGCAGTATTTGAACGGCTCTCATTCAAGAAGTCAGCTTTGCTTAACAGGAAAATTACCTTTACTCTATATGGCCAGTTTTGTCATCCTTCACAACCTCAGTCAGTGCCCCCTCCTCCAGGAAGTCTTCCCTACTAACTCCATGCTGGAACTCTCACAGCTCCTCCTTCACCCTCTCCAAACCTGTGCTTCCTTAGACATCTCACCTGTTTCACTCCAGTACAGATGACCAGTTTATACATCTGCCTCTTTGGCTAGCTCATGTGATCTCTAAAAACAAGTCTATGCCGTATTCCTGTTTCCATTCTTGGTGGCGCACGGAGGGCCTGGATAAGACAGGTGTTCAAAAAGTGATTGAAGAATGAGTGAATGAACACCCCCAAAAGGAGCAACTTGAAAGAATACTTGATTGTGCTTATTAGGGAACACAAGGATGAATATTTATCCATGGGCCAAAAAGTTAAATTGGGATTTGAGCAGAAAGGCCCTAAATGACAAGCCAAGGGAAGAGTTTGAGCATTTACAGATGGATCTGGCTGCTCTAGAGAAGATGGCTGGGAGTGGAAGATGGGGGCGGGAGGGAAGGAGCTGTAAGCCAGGCAGAAAGAGCAGTCAGAAAGCTGTAACCATGATCCAAGCCAAAGGTCAGAGTGGCCTGGACCAGATAACAGCCATGGGAATGGAGAGAGGGGAAGAGCTGGATGGGAGCTTTGAAGCCCCAGCCACCCTGGTGGCAGCAACACTGGGTCACCAGCCAGCTATTCCAATTATTCATAGAAAATCAATCCCATTCCGTGGAGACTCAGATAAAACTCATGCACAGTAATGGATGGAGAGCTTAGAGTGAGGAGATAAGAGGAGGCCCCGGGTGTGGGGTGATCAGGTGGGGCTTTGCAGGAGGGGGAGGAATGGTAAGAGGTTATCAAAACAGCCCTCAAATAGCAAAGGCTCAGAGCCGGTCTGCCCAGCTGTGACTGCAGAGGGACACACAGGCTCACCCCCAGGCCTGGGAGACCCAGACCTAGTGGTCCTTGGGCATTAGTCCCAGCAGCAGGGGAGACTGATTGGATCTTGCTACCCTGAGATGATATTGGAGGTCTGATACCCTCTACTAGGAGACCGGGGGCAAGGGGCATGGATGTGGAACAGGCGGGGTACCCTCTGGGGCCCCTTTCAGTCCCAGCTTTCTGAGATCCTGAGTCCATGAATCACCACTGTGGCATTTTGTCTGTAGGATCAGGGAAAGCACGGTCTGTTCTCCAGCACAGGGCAGACAGAATAATGGAGCCTACTCACTCAAGCTGGGCCACAAAGCCTGTGTCCCATCAGCCTCAGTCCCTCCCCCAACCCTGGAAAGGGATCACTGAGCTCCCCTCCCTCTGAGAAGGGAGAGAGAATATGGGTGTGAGAGAGCTCTGCCCCGCGAAGAAAGGCAGACTGAAAGCAGCAGAGCTTCCCAGAGCGGAGAGCGTCCAGGAGGGTCAGTGGCTGAAGTAGAGAGAAATGCTAAAAATAAACAACCAACACGCACATAGTACCCACCACTGTGCCAGGCATTGTCCTGGATACTTTGCCTGAGTTAGCCAGGGTCAGTCTCACAATCCTCATTTTCTAAAAGAAGAAACCAAGGCTGAATTGAAGAAAAATTTCCGTAAGTTCCCACAGCTGGAGACGCAGAGCTGGACACTTGAACCCAGGCAGTCAGGCTCCCTTCTATCTCTGCTCTGTAATGATCTTCTGTTTGCAAAGAGCTCGCTCTGTTCCAGGCACTGATGTCACTTGGCCCCTGGGAGGGGTCATTATCCCCATTCTACAGATGAACAAGCTGAGGCTCAAAGAAGTCTGCTTATAAACCCGTTTCCCAGAAGTAGCAGAGCCGGGATGTCACCTCACAGCCCCCTCGAGTCTTGCACCCCTACTCTAGGCTCTGCAGGACAGGGGGTCTGTGCAGAAAGACCCTAAAGAAGCAAGCGATGGGGCATCTCCAGGGGAGGGCAGGGCCCAAGGGGTCCCCTTCCCACCCTGTTCAGACAGCTTTTCCTCACAGCTGTGGATGGAGGCAGCCGGAGGTGCGCCCGAGAGTCCCCATCTGCCGACACTCAGGCCTAGGAGGAGATAGCACTTTTTNCTGAAGACCTTCTTCATGCTAAGCCCTATGCAGGGTGCTGAGAATCAATCCTGAAATGATTCTAACACTCAGTTCCAACATGGCAGGGGTGAGGCAGGTGGCATCCCACAGCACCAAGCAATTCTCCAACACTATCAGCTAGGTGTCCTACAATCAAACTCCATTCTGACAGCACCTGTCTGGAGGCAGTGGCAGATTTCACAGGGTAAGGGCTCAGGCCCCCAAGACTGCCCCCACTTCAGAGGCCAGCCGCAAGTCTAGGTTTCACTGTGCTTCCACCCATCTGCCTGTGAACTAGAGGTTTCCATGACTCCCTCCTTGGGTTCAATTACTTTGCTAGATAGCTCACATAACTCTGGGATCCTATTTATTCACTGGATTGCCAATTTATTACAAAGAATACTAAAGAATAGGAACCAACAGCCAGATGAAGAGATCCATAGAGTAAGGTCTGGAACAAAGGAGCTTCTCTGCCTCTGCAGAGTTTCATACCCAACACAGTGAAACGTGGAAATGTACTGGTTCACCAACCTGGGAGCTCTAGGAATCCAGCTCTTTGGGGTATTTATGGAGGCTTCATTAGGAAGGATTGGTTCAGTCACTGGCCATCGGAGATAAATTCAACCTCCAGCCCTCCCCTCTCCCCAGAAATCAAGGGGTGGGTGTGAAAATTCCAATCGTGCAATCCTGTAATTGCACAATTGGTTCCCCTGGCAACTAGCCCCTATCCTGAGGTGCTTTCCAAAATCCATCATATTAACATAAACCCAGTTATCATGGAACAAGGCATCTTGAATAACAGGACACCCATTTCACCTTGACGGCTCTGAAATATTTGGTTTCAGGACAAGAAACCATATATTATGATAAAAGATGCTCCCATTGCTCTTATCCTCCAGGAAATCCCAAGGGTTTGGGGAGCTGTGAGACAAAAGCAGTGGATGAAGACCTAAATTATATGGGAATTATACTTTGGTCATTTGAATGTCCAAATATCTATTTCTTATAAATCACAATAGCATGTTGCCCATTCTCCAACATCCCCTTGTTGCCTAGGATGCCTCTCCCAAACTCGCCTACCTGCATTCACTTGATTATTCTCTAGGAGGACCTAGGGCAGGAGCCTCCATCCACACCCTCCTCCAGGCTCCCACGGGCTCTCATCATGGTCTGTTTGGATGCTTCCTGATTAGACTGGAGCTCAACAAGGAAGGGGCTTCCTTGGTGCTCAGACAGAAAAGAATCCTCCTGTAACGCAGGAGACACGGGTTCACTCCCTGGGTTGGGAAGATCCACTGGAGAAGCCACCTACTCCAGTACTCTGGCCTGGAGAATTCAATGGACAGAGGAGGAACTTGATGGGCTACAGTCCATGGGGTTGTAAACAGTTCAACACAACTGAGAGTGACTAACACTTTCAATTTTTCATATTTTCAATAAGGAGTTGAATTTGAATCAATCCTATGACTCTCACAACAAAATACATTTGTCATCCTTCTCAGTTCCTTTATCCCAGGGTTTACATTTTCATTATTTCATCACCCTCTCCACCACCCCTTTGCCTGGTGCTAGAACTTAGAACACGTGAGTGTGTGTGTTAGGAAAAGGTGCCCTTTCCTCTGGTTGGTTGCAACTCCTCGCTGAAGTGTGTGTCTTGTGAGCAGAGCCCTGGTTGCATCTAGGCCCCAGTTGCTGCTGGTTCCGGAATCTTCATGCAGGACACACCGAGACAGTCAGATGCATCACTCCCCACCCCACCAAGACGCTCATCCAGTTATATTTGGGGGACCACTCTCAGTTCAAAGTTACATTGACATCAGAGTGCTAATGACCTCCCAGCTACAAACTATTTCTTCTAAAAAGAAATGGTTGTGGGGAAATTTTGAAGCAATCATGGGAATTGTAGATGTTCTGCACACCTGTTGGAAGGTGTGTCAGACAGGTGCCTGTCCAGCCAACAGCACATGCCACTACCTGAGTGGACGCTGCTCCTGGAAAGGGCTGGACCAGTGTCCCATTGGAAGGACTTTCAGTCACATCGCTTCCTTTCTTTCCACTCTTTAGTCTTAGTTCTCAGCTTCTGAGATCCAACGTCAAAGCTCCCTTCCCAGCTTCTATACACTGGCACCCACAAAGGCACACATGTGCGCACGCACACACACACACACACACACATGCTCACTCCTGTAATTATTCACTAAAATGGGCTCTGAGAGTCGTGCTCCAGAGAAACCCACTTGCCAGAAAGAACATGATCTTAGACCAAGTCAAAAAACGATGGAGGGTCATTTGGAAATGTGTAGAAATATCAAATCACCGTTTTGTACCAAAAACTAACACAATGTTGTAGGTCAGTTATACCTCAAAAACATACTAACTCATAGAAAAAGAGATCAGATTTGTGGCTACCAGAAGTAGGAGTTGGAGGGGAGGGGGAAATTAGATGAAGGCAGTCAAAAGATACAAACTTCCAGTTATAAGCACTAGGGATATAATGTACAACATGATAAAGCTAATTTAGCAGTGCTATATGTTATATATAGACTTCCCTGGTAAAGCATCTGCCTGCAATGCGGGAGACCCGGGTTCCATCTCTAAGTTGGGAAGAAACCCTGGAGAAGGAAACAGCACCCACTCCAGTACTCTTACCTAGAAAATCCCATGGATGGAGGAGCCTGGTGGGCTGCAGGCCATGGGGTCGCTAAGAGTCGGACACAACTGAGTGACTTCACTTTCACTTTTTGCTTTCATGCATTGGAGAAGGAAATGGCAACCCACTCCAGGGTTCCTGCCTGGAGAATCCCAGGGACGAGGGAGCCTGGTGGGCTGCCGTCTATGGGGTCGCACAGAGTTGGACACGACTGAAGCGACTTAGCAGCAGAGTTTTATATGTTAGAGTAAATCTAAGAGTTCTCAACACAAGGAAAAAAACATTTTTGTCTATTTCTTTAACGTTCTATCTCCATGAGACGATAGATAGTAGTAAGCTTATTGTGGTCATCATATCATGATGTATGTAAGTCACGTCATTATGCTGTATACCTGAAGCTAATACAGCGCTATATGTCGGTTGTATCTCATGGAGTACCATCTATAAAAAATACTGAATCATTGTGCTGTACATCTGAAACTAATATAATATTGTAAATCCACCATACTTTCATTTTTTTAAAAGAGACATGAAGAAATAGAATGTTGAAAGCAGACTTTTAGAATAACTTGAAAGAGTATGTATCATTAAAAAAACTTTAGACACATATACACGGTAAGCTGTCTTAATGGATGGACAGAGGGATAGATGGATGGGCAAATGCCTCCTAGAGTGAATCTAGCAAAATGCTAACATTTGTGCTTCTAGGAGGGAATGTGTAGGTAATCACTATAGAGTTCTTTCGTCTTTTAAGTTTGGAGTTTTTAATGCAGTGTTGGAGGAAATATATAAATGTATTAAATGAAATGATATTTAATATTTAAAACTTGGAAAAACTATGTCTCAATAAAACTAGAAAAAATATATATGTATATATATCCCTCAAAAAAAAAAAGATAGTGGAGGATGACAGAAGTCCCTCTGAGCCCTGCCATGGTCAAGTTCACCTGGTGTTCACTCTGGCACATTAGGTGGCAAGGCTTAGTCAGACCAGGGCAGCCCATCACTGACATGATGGAGGCCTTTGTTCTAAGAGAAAGCAGCTCAGGGAAGAGCAGACAGTGGGTAAACCTGATGTCTCCGTCTCGCCCAACCTCTCAGGGTTCTCCTGGGAAGATGAAGCAGAGACACTCTGGTGGCCCAGAGAGAAACAGGACCAGTGGGGGCTGGCAATTTAGGCAGATCTTTACTCAGTATTAACTTCCTGGGAGGCAGTTTTGGAGGTAGAAAACTCATGGTCATGAGGATGTGGGAGCAGCCACTGGATGGCCAGTGTGGGGCTGACCTTGAAGGCCTTAAGATGTGAATATAATTTTGTTTCATAGTCTAGGATTCTGTGAATCTAGGACTCCACATTGCTCATCATTATCAGATTCCATTACTATATGATCTTAAGAGTTTTAAAACTCAGTGCCTCAAAAATGCTAAAGTTTTATTATTCCCTAATTCCAGAACCTGAGAAATTTAGAATTATAAAGCTATCTATGAGATGCAGTCATTTGTATGGATCTCTTTGAAAGATGTGTTGAGTACATGTTTTTCACCAGGTACTCTTTGGGGGCACTTTACATATATTATCTTACTTAATCCTTACAATGTACCTGTAAGTTATGTACATTTATTATCCCTATTTTTCAGATGAGGAAACTGAAGCACAGAGAGGTTAAGTGACTTATCCAGGACCACAGGAGTAGTATACAGTGGTCCTATAATGAAAACCTAGAGTCCGTATTCATGGCCACTGCCTTAGGCTGCCTTCCTGTATCATAAAAGGAATACACCCAGAAGGATGGAGGGGCTCTGGCCCAGCCCAGGGCTGAATTATGGGTCCTCTGCTCAGCTGGACTCCACTGGCCGTTCTGAGTCCCAGCACTTGGGGCTTCCCTTCCTTTCCCACCTTTCCAGGAGTGTTCCCTCCACAATCTCAGGTCCTGAATTCCCCAGGCAAAGCCAGCCACATTCTTTGGGCTGGGGTCCAAGTTTATTTAAAAAGAGGAAAATGTTATTATGGAAATTACAACAGCTTTATGAAACAGAGCGTCGCTGTATCAATCCAGGACCACAAGAATGCTCATCAACTTAATAGCTTCCTGTTGGGAGCCTTTCAAGCTACGACTGAAACTGGCAGGCATCGGGGCACGGGAATGGCGCCAAGCAACTGGGTGACACCACACTCCACCCCCTGCCCTCGGGATGAGTGGCAGAGTCCCAGCAGGAGACCACAGGGGCCCCCTCCCTGCCTGCTCCTGCCTGCGTCCCTGAACAAGACTGCAGCTTGGGCTTCCCATTCTCAAAGGTGGAGCCACAGTGGTGATGGTGGTGGTGGTGATGTATGTGTCTCCAGGTAGCAAGCAGGGAGGAGAAGCCTGGGGCTCCTCCCTCCACCCACCCCATTCCACACCCACAGCCTGACTCAAGTACAAACACAGTTGTGATCCTTAGACATTCTTCCAAAGCCAATGTGGAGGGTCTGTGGCTAGCTCCCTGATAAGGACAGGCTTTAGGAAAGGGACTGCTTTCTTTAACTCCTAAGCCCAAGGAGAGAGAAAGCCAGGACTTAACTCTTTTTATCTTTAAAAAAAAAAAAAGGAGAAGAAAAGAAAACCATTAAAGTGAAATTCCTGGGGCTGAGAACAGCCAGGAGTCTGGCACGTGTCTCCTCCTGGGTAATTATCTGGCATTTAGCACCTCTCTTCCCAGCACTTGTAATTAGCAGGGAAATTAAGATGCTGTCATCCTACCTCCCAGCTTCTCTCTGCTATGCCCAGAGGCCCAGGGAGAGGCCCGGAGAGGGGAGGGTATCAGTACACCAAGAATTGAGACTAAAACTCAGGGAGGACTGAGAGGACACATTTGACGGGAGAGCAGTGGTGGGAGCACTTCCTGCCGCCTGCAGCCACAGCCATCCCTTTTGTCTGAATTTCTGGAGTGTATGCAAGGGGACTACGCTCCCTCCCATGGGATGCTGTTATGGCTCTGATGAAACGACTAGGTTCCAGTGGAGTCTCATTGCCTTCACCAAGATTTTCACAGAAGCTCTTTGGTGCCCACCTCGGTGCTGGACCCTGAGATCAGGGATGAATCAGATCCACCTGGAGTTGTAAATAGTCCCCAAGGAAAGGATATGGCATTTGGTTGGTGAGGGGGTACAACCATAACACAAGGCTGAAAGTGACAAGAGTTGAGGGAGGCAGGATCAGTTATAAAATTTGCAGAAACTTACTGAAGATGTGAATTACTGAAATTCTAAATAATTTCAGACAGCAACAGCAGAAGATTAAACCAAGCATATGGGCTCCTCTAAGGGACTCCCTGAGCTGCATACTCATGAGGCCAGCCCTGGATCGAGGACAGTGTAGGTATTGCCAATTAAGAAAGATTTCTTGTTTGTTTGTTTTTTTTCAAACTTTAAACTTTTTATTTTGTATTGGGGTATAGCTGATTAACAATGCTGTGATAGTTTCAGCTGAACAGTGAAGGGACTCAGCCATACGTATACGTATATCCATTCTCCCCCAGACCACCTTCCCATCCAGGCTGGCACATAAAACCGAGTAGAGTTCCATATGCTATACAGCAGGTCCTTGTTGGTTATCTGTTTTGAATATAGCAGTGTGTGCATGACTTGCCCAAACCCCCGAACTACCCCTTTCCCTCTGGTAACCAGAAGTTCATTTTCTAAGTCTGTGAGTCTCTTCTGTTTTGTATGTTCATTTGTATCGTTTATTTTTAGATTCCACGTATAAGGAATACATATGGAATATTACTCAGCCATTAAAAAGAATGGAAAATGCTATTTGTGGCAACATGGATAGACCTAGAGAGTGTCATACTGAGTGAAGTATGTCAGAAGAGAAGGGGANTATTTTTAGATTCCACGTATAAGGAATACATATGGAATATTACTCAGCCATTAAAAAGAATGGAAAATGCTATTTGTGGCAACACGGATAGACCTAGAGAGTGTCGTACTGAGTGAAGTATGTCAGACAGAGAAGGGGAAATATCGTATGACATCCCTTATACAAGGACGAATTCTTAAAGGGTGCAGTATTTGAACGGCTCTCATTCAAGAAGTCAGCTTTGCTTAACAGGAAAATTACCTTTACTCTATGTGGCCAGTTTTGTCATCCTTCACAACCTCAGTCAGTGCCCCCTCCTCCAGGAAGTCTTCCCTACTAACTCCATGCTGGAACTCTCACAGCTCCTCCTTCACCCTCTCCAAACCTGTGCTTCCTTAGACATCTCACCTGTTTCACTCCAGTACAGATGACCAGTTTATACATCTGCCTCTTTGGCTAGCTCATGTGATCTCTAANATATTCATCCTTGTGTTCCCTAATAAGCACAATCAAGTATTCTTTCAAGTTGCTCCTTTTGGGGGTGTTCATTCACTCATTCTTCAATCACTTTTTGAACACCTGTCTTATCCAGGCCCTCCATGCGCCACCAAGAATGGAAACAGGAATACGGCATAGACTTGTTTCCATTCTTGGTGGCGCATGGAGGGCCTGGATAAGACAGGTGTTCAAAAAGTGATTGAAGAATGAGTGAATGAACACCCCCAAAAGGAGCAACTTGAAAGAATACTTGATTGTGCTTATTAGGGAACACAAGGATGAATATTTATCCATGGGCCAATAAGTTAAATTGGGATTTGAGCAGAAAGGCCCTAAATGACAAGCCAAGGGAAGAGTTTGAGCATTTACAGATGGATCTGGCTGCTCTAGAGAAGATGGCTGGGAGTGGAAGATGGGGGCGGGAGGGAAGGAGCTGTAAGCCAGGCAGAAAGAGCAGTCAGAAAGCTGTAACCATGATCCAAGCCAAAGGTCAGAGTGGCCTGGACCAGATAACAGCCATGGGAATGGAGAGAGGGGAAGAGCTGGATGGGAGCTTTGAAGCCCCAGCCACCCTGGTGGCAGCAACACTGGGTCACCAGCCAGCTATTCCAATTATTCATAGAAAATCAATCCCATTCCGTGGAGACTCAGATAAAACTCATGCACAGTAATGGATGGAGAGCTTAGAGTGAGGAGATAAGAGGAGGCCCCGGGTGTGGGGTGATCAGGTGGGGCTTTGCAGGAGGGGGAGGAATGGTAAGAGGTTATCAAAACAGCCCTCAAATAGCAAAGGCTCAGAGCCGGTCTGCCCAGCTGTGACTGCAGAGGGACACACAGGCTCACCCCCAGGCCTGGGAGACCCAGACCTAGTGGTCCTTGGGCATTAGTCCCAGCAGCAGGGGAGACTGATTGGATCTTGCTACCCTGAGATGATATTGGAGGTCTGATACCCTCTACTAGGAGACCGGGGGCAAGGGGCATGGATGTGGAACAGGCGGGGTACCCTCTGGGGCCCCTTTCAGTCCCAGCTTTCTGAGATCCTGAGTCCATGAATCACCACTGTGGCATTTTGTCTGTAGGATCAGGGAAAGCACGGTCTGTTCTCCAGCACAGGGCAGACAGAATAATGGAGCCTACTCACTCAAGCTGGGCCACAAAGCCTGTGTCCCATCAGCCTCAGTCCCTCCCCCAACCCTGGAAAGGGATCACTGAGCTCCCCTCCCTCTGAGAAGGGAGAGAGAATATGGGTGTGAGAGAGCTCTGCCCCGCGAAGAAAGGCAGACTGAAAGCAGCAGAGCTTCCCAGAGCGGAGAGCGTCCAGGAGGGTCAGTGGCTGAAGTAGAGAGAAATGCTAAAAATAAACAACCAACACGCACATAGTACCCACCACTGTGCCAGGCATTGTCCTGGATACTTTGCCTGAGTTAGCCAGGGTCAGTCTCACAATCCTCATTTTCTAAAAGAAGAAACCAAGGCTGAATTGAAGAAAAATTTCCGTAAGTTCCCACAGCTGGAGACGCAGAGCTGGACACTTGAACCCAGGCAGTCAGGCTCCCTTCTATCTCTGCTCTGTAATGGTCTTCTGTTTGCAAAGAGCTCGCTCTGTTCCAGGCACTGATGTCACTTGGCCCCTGGGAGGGGTCATTATCCCCATTCTACAGATGAACAAGCTGAGGCTCAAAGAAGTCTGCTTATAAACCCGTTTCCCAGAAGTAGCAGAGCCGGGATGTCACCTCACAGCCCCCTCGAGTCTTGCACCCCTACTCTAGGCTCTGCAGGACAGGGGGTCTGTGCAGAAAGACCCTAAAGAAGCAAGCGATGGGGCATCTCCAGGGGAGGGCAGGGCCCAAGGGGTCCCCTTCCCACCCTGTTCAGACAGCTTTTCCTCACAGCTGTGGATGGAGGCAGCCGGAGGTGCGCCCGAGAGTCCCCATCTGCCGACACTCAGGCCTAGAAGGAGATAGCACTTTTTATCTCTGGGGCGAGTTCAAGAGTTTATTCCCACCCAGGCTAGTGGGGAGCCTGGTGCCCATTCTTGGAGGGTGTCCAGTGACAGGACAGAAGGGGGCACTTGGTCTCCTTCCCTGCCAACACTCACTCCCCTCCACACCCCAGCATCACCCAAGGCCAGCAGGAACATCTCAGACAGAGCGCTTGGGTGCAGGCGCTGGGTCTGGTGGAGCCTAAGGCTGGTTCGGAGCAGTCAGGGGTGGCTGGTGGGAGGGGCAGAGCTCTGGGGTCAGGCACTTAGGGGATATAGGTGTGGTCCTGGCTTCACCACCTTCTCACTGTGCCACATCACACCGGGTGCTTTAAGCTCTGAGCTTCCATTTCCTCTCTTGAAAACTGAATTAGCATTTCTATCTGAGAGAGTTCTCCTCAGGGTTAAAATAGCGAAGATATGTATTTCAGCCACCTGGCTCACAGCCTGACCAATAGCTGGGTCCCTAAGATCACCCCTCCTTTCTCGTTTGCACAGCATGAACTGACTCCAGTCACTGAAGCAAAGTCCACTCCAGGATCCCAAAGACACAGGGAAGAGCTCAACCCCTCCTCAGGGTTCCTGGGGCTCCCCTGGCCTTGCAGAAGAGGAAGCACACTCTCAGGGCATTCAGGGCCCCCAGCGGCCTGCTAGCCACCTGTCTCCAGGCCATCTTTCCTGCCTCCAGCCCCCAGGTGACTCATTCTCCCTGAACAAAGCAGGCCCTATCTTCAGCCTTCAAGGACTGGATCATCAGTGCCTCCATTCTGAAGCCGCCCCCAGGCCCCTGAGGGAGAATGAATCACTGGCTCCATTCAGCTCCCACAGCTCTGAACTTACTCTGCTTTTTGCTGTGGGTCCAGCTCCAATGATCTGCCCCCCAGCACACAGTGAGCTCCTGCAGGACAGCACTGGGATCCCTGTCTCCTCATAAAATGCCTGCCCACCGTCCGATCTGTACTCGGAAAATGTTATGTAATCAATTAGTTAACTAATGAAAGAGAATGTCCCAGAACAGGACCATCTCAGAGCTGGAGGAGCCTTTCGTCCCAGGGCCTCATTTTCTAGATGAAGAGGCCTGGATGTGGAGGAGGCTGAGATCTGGGGCGGGAAGGACAGGCCCTGGGCCCCACCGTGAGATGAGAGCAAGATAGGCGCTAAGAGGCTGCTCTCCACACCTGATCAAGTATAGGGCGGTCAGTTCCGGTTCACAGTTAGATAGACATCCACCTATAGGTGGCTGGCTCTCCACTGCCCCTTGAGGAAGTTCAAGCTTGTCATCATGGCCTGCTAAGTCCCTTTGTGAAGTCGTCCCCATCCAGTGCTCACTTCTGCTTGTGAGCCTGACTTGCTGTTCTTAATGCTGGGAACACCTGCCTCCTGCCTGGCCAAAGCCTATCATCCTTCAGGTGTCCCCTTAGGTGTCACTTCTGCAGAAAATGCTCCCTTGTCCCCTGTGTCCCTCTTCTTTGGCCCCCTGTGATCCCATCTGTCATATGAGACTCTGTTTGTTTACGTGCCTCTCGTCTAGTCAGAGATTGTTCATCTTGTACCCCTAGTGCCCAGCCTGGAAGGAATATATGTGAGTGAATGGATGAATGAATGAAGTATATGGATGGCCTGGATATGTGGGAGGCTCCCCAGGCTCAGTGGTAAAGAATCTGCCTACAATACAGAAAACATGAGTTCAATCCCTGGGTGGGGAAGATCCCCTGGTGAAGGAAATGGCAACCAACTCCAGTATTCTTGCCTGGGAAATCCCATAGATAGAGGAGTCTGGTGGGCCACAGTTCATGGGGTTACAAAAGAGTAGGACACGACTTAGCGACCAAACAACAACATAAAGATTGGAACTCTGGACCTCAGGCAGTCATGTTACTGACGGCCAGTTAGTCCCAGGGCCTCGCGGGGGGCCGAGGGTGGAGAAGGCACTGACTTGGGAGGAGATAGAGAGCAGGGCGTGCTGTAGGACACCCCACAGGGGCAGAACGGAGAGTGCTGGCCATGGAGGGAGTCACGCGCCCCAGAACCCAGAGAGCCCATGATTTGCCTGAGCCCTCCCTTCTGTTCTGCTGGGTTATTTTGGCCCAGTGACCTTTGTTATTTCAGGCAAATCCTTCAGTCACTGGGGAAGCGTTTGGAAGGAAGAACACCCCTGGAAAAAAGATCAGCCTGACCCATGTCCCGAATGAGACTTTACTGCCCCAGCGGCCCGTCCTCTGGCAGGCCGAGCGGGGCCTGTTCTAGAAGGCTGCTGGGAAGGGCACCTGGCCGCTGCTGGATGGAGAAGGGGAGGCCAGGGAAGCACAGCAGTTCAGATAACAGCGAAGACTCTGGGGAGAGGGAGAGCTGAGCCTTGAGGGTGAGTGGGTATTTATGGTAAAAAAGATCTGGAAGGAATGCCAAGCAGAGAACCTTAGGCTTCCCAGGAGTCCAGCCCCTTCACCACACATTCATTGCACTCCTCCCGCCTAGGCTCCACCTTAGAGAGCTTACAGTCTGGTGAGGGAGAGGAAAAAGCAAGAGACATGATCCACTAAGAGAAGGGGTGTCGCACGCAGGAACTCAGACGGGCCTCTAACCCAGCCTCCTGGGGAAGTGGTAATTTAGCTGAAGATTGCACAACAAATAAAACTTGTTTTTATTTTCTTCTCTTTCTTCCTTCCTTCCATTCTCTCTCCCTCTTTCATCTTCTTTTCCTTCTTCCTTTCTTTCTTTTTTCCCTTTGTTTACTCATTCTTTGTTTCATTCAATGATTAAATGAGTCATCATGAAAGAACAACTATGGCACACCCACTCCTCTTAGGCAGGGCTACTCGAGGCGAAGCAATCAGAAGTGGCCTCTGCGCACAGGAAAGCTATGGACTGCTGCGGAAACACATGATAGAAATGGTCACACCATATACACATGCACATGCAAAACACCCTACAAGCCATTGCTGTTCAGTACAAAAAAGATCTTCACGACCCAGATAATCATGCTGATGTGATCACT
>SJYW01036319.1:0-17013 GCA_006410735.1 Raphicerus campestris | reverse complement strand
ATGAGTTCCCTAATATATTTAAGTGTGTCTATTTGTTATGACAATATTCATTTTCATAAATTTTTTGTAAGCCCTATCTTTTCACATTTTTTTTCAACATTTAAGCAAGTTTAGAGCTGATACATTACTTAAAATAACACTAACTTGAATATGTTAATTATGCCATGTGTGAAAATGATTTTGTGACTAAGATAATGGCCTTAGTTTTTTGGAGATTCAATTTAATGTTTTAAGAAATGAATTATAGTATCAGTAATTTATTTTTAAGGGTTCAACACTAGATAGACACATAACTTGATACATAGATAAAAGCAAATATGGCAAGAAATTTGTAATTGTTGAATCTAATTGGTTAGTATATGAGTGGCCATTGTACTATTCTATTTCCTTATGCTTGAGTGTNTTTATTTTTAAGGGTTCAACACTAGATAGACACATAACTTGATACATAGATAAAAGCAAATATGGCAAGAAATTTGTAATTGTTGAATCTAATTGGTTAGTATATGAGTGGCCATTGTACTATTCTAATTTCTTATGCTTGAGTGTTTAGGTTAAAATTTAAAGAAAAAAGAAAATAATAACATGTTGTATTTTTCCTATTGTGAGAAAATATCCACTTTTACCTATAACCTGTGAACCTAAATTCAAATGTTTGATCCATGAAGTACTGCTTTGGCAGCAGCTTAACTTGGTGAAAATAGGTTAACTATTGAGCCTTCTTTGTTGTTGCTGCTGCTGTTGTTGTCTGGTCATTAAGCTGTGTCTGACTTTTTTGTGACTGCACAGACTGTAGCCCACCAGGGCTACATTCTCTGTACATGGGATTTCTCAGGCAAGAATACCGGAATAGGTGGCCATTTCCTTCTCCAGGGGATCTTCCCAACCCAGGGAGTGAACCTGGGTCTTCTGCTCGGCAGGTGGATTCTTTACCACTGAGTCACCTGGGAAGCCTTCTACCAGTAGCTTAAATTAAAATCTCAAATTCCTTATCCATAAAATAGAAAGATGAACTATATCGCCCTGAACATTAAACAAAAAATAAGAAAATATATTTAAAGTAGCTAGCACATTGCCAAGCATCTAGCCTAGTGTGTGTGTGTGGTCAGTTAGGTCTGACTCTTTGTGACCCTATAGACTGTGGACCACCGGGATCCTCTGTCCATGGGAGTCTCCAGGCAAGGATAGCGGAGTGGGTTGTCATTTCCTCCTGCAGGGGAACTTCCTGGCCTGGGGAATGAACCCGAGTTTCCTGCATCTCCCGCATTGGCAGGCAGATTCTTTACCACTAAGCCAAGCATCTAAAGAGCCTTTAACAAATAAGTTAGATCAAATATTAATAGTTCACAGTAGCAATAGCAATGGCAATAGCAATAGCTATAGTAGAAGCTGTACTAGCATTCTTAATAGTGGTATTAGCAGCAGCAGCAGTAGTATCCTAGTAACAGCAACAGTGGTAGCAGTAGTAGTGGTTGTAGTAACAGTAGTGTTGTGTCCTCATCTTTAAAATAAAGTGAAGAATAGCACCTCTCTCCCAGGGTGGTGGTTGTAAATGAATTTTCACATGCAAAGTATTTGTATTAGCCTCTGGCACCTATAAAACCCTTACTAAATATTAGTTGTGGCGTTGATGATGCTGATGCTAAAGTTTGCAGTTGCATCTGATGAATTTGCTACAGTCATCCCTTCTTTAACCTAGCAAGCCAAAAGTAAAAAAGAAAAATATTTTCATAGATACAGCATGTTTCATACATATTTATTAATTTTCCTTATAGGTTTCTAAAATAGTCTCTTTAAAGGCTCTGCTTTTGTCCACCCTTCTATATTTGTCTCTTCATTCTGAACTTCAATATAACGAAAGAAATGTTTCTATAGAGACATTGTGAATTCTAACTTTATTCAGACCCTGCATATACATACCATTTAGCATATTTCTTTGTTCACTATGGTTAATTGAATTTGTTAATACAACTTAGTAAATCAGATTCATTTACACTACGGGAATAATTTTTCAAAGTTAGTTCATGGGAGAGGGGGAAGGAAGGAATGGACAGTTATATTTTGGAAGTCTTTTGACTTAAACTTGGGAAATTTCTCAGTGGTAAACCACATATACACTTTGGAACATCCTTGAGCTGTGCTATCACAATTTCCAGTATGTGATTCAACCCTCCTCTTATGAAGGGAAGCATTTTGTAATTCAGCCAAGCAGTGGTTTGTAGTGAAAAAATAGAGAGCATTCGTATCTAATTTGCGGCTAGAATGTGCTGAGATCCATGATCTTTACTTGCTTTGTAAGCGTTCTGTCAACCACTGAGAACCTCAACTTCTCCTGAGGTATGGAAAGCGCTAGCATCATTTATAAAAGCTTCAGCAAAGCTTTTGTCCATACACAACTCTATTGGAAGCGATATATTATATTTTTTCTTTGCTTTCCTTTTGAGGTGTTTCAATACCACACCTTCACCAAAAACAGACCAAATGAGAATAAATGTTAAAGTTCCTTATTATTGTTTTATGTGAGTAGACCTATCATTAGCTATGTAAGTCCTAATATTTAAAACAGGGCTAACATTTAAAATGAGTTTAGCATTTAACTTTTAGAATAGTTTAGTTAAAAGGTTTTAAGGAGTTAATTCTGAAGATTCAGTAAGTATAACTTTAATATGATACTTTAAGAATAGTTTATGTTTTTCATTGCATGTGAAAAGTATAAAAAAATATGACCACATTATTCCTCTCAGAATTAAGTAAGTGAATATAAAGAAGCAATATGCTTCAAACAGATTTGCGGAGGAAATTATAGCAATTTCATTAAAAGAAGATTATTAGGTATGTAGCATTCAAGTATTTTACAAAGGGTAATTATGGTTCCACAATTTTTAAAAATTATTTTTGCCCTCATTTTTTATTATAAGGTTGAATTTTTTAAAAATTAATTTTTGAAGTGTTTTATTTTCGTTAATTCCAATCTAATCACATAGCTCATTGAAACAGCCAGAGTTTAACAACAGGATTATCTTTCATTAGATACATGAAGCAACCAAAGTAGTGAGTTCACATAATAAAAGCATATAATAGAGCTAAGTGCTTTTCACTTCATGCAAACATTATTCTTTCTCAAATATAGCTATTATCTTGTCATAATAGTGTTAAACTGTTTTATTTAGTATCTTTTCATTACTGAATATTTAGTGTCAAAATTCAGTCTATTAAGGATATAAAAGTACATCAGACTGTTTTATAAATATATAATGATTGATTATTTTTATTTTACTATAGTTACTTTACATTATTTTTTCTCACTAGAATTTTCTTGAAAAATACGTGGCAGTTAGATGGTTGAAGAAAAACTCTTCTATTATTACCTTCCCCATACACACAATTTTACTCTGTATTTACTTCAAATATTTTTGAAAAGAGTTACAAATAATAAAATAATATTTTTTTACTTCCTCTCTTACTTGAATTCTACTTAGTAGGAATATGAGGAGTTGATTATGAGGAATTGGCCAACTACAAAGTTAGGCAAGTTCCCAAGACAATCTTCAATTCTGAAACCAACTACAAGTTCCAAGAGTTTCCAAAACCACCCTCAGCTTTGATTTTCTAGAATTCCCTGAAAGCTATTATGCTTATGATTATAATTTATTACCTGAATGCTGCTGCTACTGTTTAGTCACTAAGTTGTGTCCGATTGTTTAGTCACTAAGTTGTGTCCAACTGTTTGCTACCCCATGGAATAACATGCAGATTAAAATCAGCCATGGGAAGAAGTGCATGGGGTAGAGTCCAGAAGATGTACCAAACACGAGCTTCCATTGTTCTCTCCCCATGGAATCAAGATGCGTTACTATATTACTTTGGTGTGTGGCAGTATGCACAGAGTATTGCCAACCAGGGAGTCTTTCTTGAGCTTTGATGTCCAGAGATTTTAGTTGGGGCTTAATTATATCAGCATTGATTGATTGCCCAAATATAATAGTTAATCTCAATCTCTAGGTTGATGGTTACTACATGACTCAAAGCTGCTACTTGGAGAAGGAAATGGCAACCCATTCCAGTGCTCTTGCCTGGAAAAATCCCATGGACAGAGGAGCCTGGTAGGTTGCAGTCCGTGGGGTTGCTAAGAGTTGGACACCACTGAATGTCTTCAGTTTCACTTTTCACTTTCATGTATTGGAGAAGGAAATGGCAACCCACTCCAGTGATCTTGCCTGGAGACTTCCAGGGACAGAAAAGCCTGGTGGGCTACCATCTATAGGGTTGCACAGAGTCGGACATGACTGAAGTGACTTAGCAGCAGCAGCAGCAGCAAAGCCGCTACTAGAAGTCACAATATTTATCTTTTGGGCATGGCCAGCCCCACTCTAAAATTACACAGTTGCAGCTAATGGCCACCCTAAATCACATGATTAGAATTGTTTAGTATGACCCGAGATAACCAGGCAAAGAAAGACACTAAAGATTGCCTTCCAGAAGCTGAGGGAAAAGCAAACCTCTCTGTAAATTTGTGACTTGCATTACAAATTTGGAATCTGTAAAGGCTTAATTTTTCCTTTTAGTAGGCTTAATTCTTTCTTTTGGTAGGCTTAATTCTTTACAACAGATATTGTCGCTGTTGTCTAATTGTTAAGTTGTCTGACTCTTTAGACCCCATATACTACAGCCTGCAAGGCTCCTCTGTCCACTAGATTTTCCAGGCAATAATAATGGAATGGGTTGCCATTTCCTTCTCCAAGGGATCTTCCAAACTCAGGAATTGAACCCACGTCTCCTGCAATATAGGCAAATTCTTTACCATTGTGCCACCAGGGAAGCCCCTACCACAGATACAGGTGGTTGTATAACTTAGAGGTGTCCATTTTCTTATATGTCAACTGCATTCTTTCCTCTATAAATTTATATATTATTCCTAAAATGTTTATATTTACTCATGAAATTAGTTTACAAATAATTTGAAATATAATATTAATTGACAGTTGATCTCATGAATATGTACAGCAACAGTTCTTAATTCAGCTATTTTATCTTATGGTCATTATCTAACCTGAAAAATCACAAGAAATTACTAAAATAATTTATTAAAAACATTGTAGATAATAATTCTTTTAATTCATTTATGCAATATTTATTGGCTGAATTCCTCTTGTATGTCAGATATCACAATATGTAATTTGTATATAATAATAAATAAGTCCTTAAATTCTTTCTCAAAGAATTAAAATCTAGTAGAAGAAATTAAAAGCTAAATGATTAGAGTCAGTTCAGTTCAGTTCAGTTCAGTTGTGTCCAACTCTTTGTGACCCCATGAATCGCAGCACACCAGGCCTCCCTGTCCATCACCAACTCCTGGAGTTCACTCAGACTCATGTCCATTGAGTCCGTGATGCCATCCAGCCATCTCATCCTCTGTCATCCCCTTCTCCTCCTGCCCCCAAACCCTCCCAGCATCAGAGTCTTTTCCAATGAGCCAACTCTTCACATGAGGTGGCCAAAGTACTGGAGTTTCAGCTTGAACATCATTTCTTCCAAAGAAATCCCAGGGCTCGTCTCCTTCAGAATGGACTGGTTGGATCTCCTTGCAATTAGAGTAGAAAGGAATAGATACAATGAAAATATACCAGGATCAACTCCCTAACTGGGACTTTGGATTCCAGAGGAGAAAGGAGCAACTAACAACTTGAAGCTAACCAAGTGATGGAAGTGGGAAATGAGAGAATTCAGGCAATGGAAATGATACGTAAGCAAAGGTCTGCAGAAAAGAGAACACATAGTCAAGTGTAAGTTACTGGGGTGCAGGAAGTGGGAAAGGAAGTAGCAAGAATGTGTACTTCATCCTGACACCAAAATAAGTCTCATCATGTGCTTACAAAATGCTGTAGTTGTGATAGACTATATGAATTTGCTATCCTAACTCTGCTGCTGCTGCTGCTAAGTCGCTTCAGTCGTGTCCGACTCTGTGTGACCCCATAGACAGCAGCCCACCAAGCTCCCCCATCCCCGGGATTCTCCAGACAAGAACACTGGAGTGGGTTGCCATTTTTTGCTTGTAGCTAAAAAGTAAGTACATATTATCTCAAGATCTGATGTCAGAAGTCTTAATAACCACATCGACTTGTCCATTCAGATGATGTACTTTTGGTCGTATGTTCCTGGCACTGCTGTGCTGGTCTAGAGATACAGCACGTACAGCTGTATGTGAGTAACACAGGGATACAAAGCTGAATAAAATAGGAAAGGTTTTTCCTTCAGGGAAACCAACTCTAATCATATAATTGTATAAATATTTCACTGAAATGAGATATATAATTTCACATTAAGTAAATTGTGCTATGGCAAAACATAACAACAGAAAGTAGAAAGACTGCCTTAGGGAAATAACTTGAACTGATTCTTGTGGGGGAGGGTAAATGTTATTTTGGTGAAGGTAGGGAGAGGGTAGGATATAAGGGGACCAAATCCAGGAGAGGAAACACTTTGGAGAACAAGAGATAAGAGATAACAAGATACATTAAACCCTAAAAAGGGAATGTTCTGGCAAGCAGAGTGTAAGTGAAATAGTGGAACTTGGTGAGCTGGAATATTGGACAGAATTTAGAGAATGGATCCAAGTTGACCATCACATCACTTATAGGTTTTATTCCAAGAAGGGGAATATTTTTAAAGGTTTTTGTTTGTTTCTATAGAAAGGGATGATTTGATCATATTTGCATTTTTAAAAGGTCACTGTGGGTGCCAAGTAGAGAAGTGAATAAATGGGACTGGGGTGGAGGTCATGACCAAATAGGATATAGTAGTTCAGTGACAGATATTAGTAGCTTGGACAAAGGCAGAGGAATGGTGATGAAGAGAAAGGGATAAATTCAATAATTCATATGATGGAATTGAAACTGAAAAAGAGAAAGGGTTGAGAGTTTTCTCAAAAATTCTGGAGAATGTGCTGCCACAGATGATAAGAAAAGTTGAATTTTGGGGGACAGAAGGTCAAATGCTATCAGAAATCACGCAAAATGAGTTTAAGAAGCAGGAACCAGCTTGAAATGGATTGAGGAGTAAGAGGTAAATAAATGGCAAAAGCTAAAAACAGAAAGTCGGGTTTTGATAACTAGGTATAGTCAGGATGCAAGCAATCATACAAGAATTAAGCATCTTAACATAAGGAAAGAAGAATAGTTGATTATTTCTAGGTGAAGCAAGAAAGAGCAGTTAGAGAAGATACGGGACTGGGAACAAACACCAACAAGATGGCAGGGAACTGGGAGAAGTAAAGGTCACTGAGAAATCCTTAATAAAACTATGACCTATAGGACTTTCAAGAATAGAAATATGTATTGGATGATAATTGCTCTACTTTGTGGGATACAACCAATTCCTTGAACTTCAACTCTCCTGTAAACCTGCTTTACTAGGGGAAACATTGTGTTAGTAGGTTTCAAGGCAAAATAGAGAAAGGGCTGGTCCGAGACTCCTTAGTATGGCAAAAAGATAAATGGACAGAGGGAAAGAAACCCCCTACCTTAGGAATGCACAGAAATCTTGAAATCTGGATTTTTACCCAATTTAGACCTCAAGGGGCAAGAAGATCTACAACTAACATGAAATTGTATTATCTCTAGCTCTGTTTTTACTGAAACTGGCTAAGAGCTAGGAATAAGGTGTGTAGGCACTGACCAGATATTTATATGGAGATAGTAGTATTCTGTTACAATCAATTGAATCAATCTGTTCAGATTATAACTAAATTCTTAATTAATCTTATTAATCAAGCAAGGATTGCAACCCAAATACTTTCTAAGACCAGCAGGAAATTTAATATGTAAAGGGCCCACTGGCAGAACCAATGGTGAAGCAGAGCATTCATTTTACATACAGTCATTAAATAATCAAAATTTAAAGTTAGCAGGTATGTCATATAAAAGAAACAATGCCTTCATGAAAAACTGACTTAACCATTAGTTTTTCATCCTTTTGTCTATCTGGATATCTATGATCACAATAGTAAATCAATATTTTTGATTCGCGGGAAAACCAAATGTCTATTTAAAAATTGAATTTTCCATATTTGTCTTTTAGGAAGATATTTGGAGATAATGAGCATGGACTATGTTATGCTTCTCCTAACCAAACAAACAAAGTAACTGTAGTTAAATTACTTGAATGCTCTGTCTTGCTTTTATCTTTGATAAAATGTGCAAAGTAGGATTCATCTCATAGAACTGTCCACAGAAGAGAATGGAATGAGAAAAGCTGTACAGAGGAGACTTTTGATAAATTTTAGAAATTGCATTGAAATGGTACCTTGTCATTCACAAGCAAAATTTCTTTTAGCCTTCTTCAAAAAATATATGTTAAACAATATTCTAAGCACTGGGCATAGAGCAGTGAACGAGACAAAAATCCTTCTCCACACGGAGCTTATATTTTGGCCCAAATGGAACATGTTAGTAGAATTGTCCATTTTAACATTTTCTACACACGTTCATTATCATTGTAAAATGAACCGTGACACATCTTGAAATTAATAATTCTTCGTAGCCAAAGAGCATGTATGTATCCTCATTGACATTCAGCATCAAGTTTCATCCTCTGGGTTTTCTCAAAAGGACCTCTGATTATAAGAATAATAGGATGCTAAAGACATTAGAGCCAAAATGGACCTTAAGTAATTCACTCTATTTTTCACTTCAGACACTGAAGACCAGAAGTTTAAGTAACATAAGAACACACTGTCAGCACATCCTAAAGAGATGTGCCTTTTAATGAAAATGGTTTCACTGTGTTAGGGGAAAATGTACCTCTCATATCCTACATACCACTTAATTGGTGACAAAGTTACTGATCTGAATGACTGCTGTTTTTGCTGACAGCTGGATTCCAATGGGGAGCTGCTCATCCGGAATGCCCAGTTGAAACATGCTGGGAGGTACACGTGCACTGCTCAGACAATTGTAGACAATTCTTCAGCCTCTGCTGACCTTGTTGTGCGAGGTAAGAGTTTCAACATTTTAGAATCATAAAACCAAAGCTATTTGACTTGCATAAATATGTATAATTTTCTGGTAACTCTGGTACGAATTCTTTTATATTTAGAGTCTCGATCTTTGAGAACGGCTCTTCACCCATGCCTAAGACTGGTTTATGCCAGAAAAGTAGTAAACAAAACTGATTTTGTTTGTTTTACTAACTACGTATCTTCTAGAAATTTACACCACATACCTCCTACTGTTTGTGTTTTTAAACCTAGTACTTACCAGAAGTTCTCAGGTTCTGCTTATACTTTTCGTGTTTGAACAGCATGTTTCCTTTTTTAATCTTTTATGGAAAAAATATACTGATGATGTTTATTATGACCTCAATTGTTTTTTAATTCATTTATTTATTTTAATAGGAGGCTAACTACTTTACAGTATTGTAGTGGTTTTTGCCATACATTGACATGAATCAGCCATGGGTGTACATATGTCCCCCATCCTGAACCCTCTTCCCACCTCCCTCCCCATCCCATCCCTCAGGGTCATTCCAGTGCACCATCCCTGAGCACCCTGTCTCATGCATTGAACCTGGGCTGTTTCACATATGATAATATACATATTTCAATGCTATTCTGTCAAATCATCCAACCCTTGCCTTCTCCCACAGAGTCCAAAAGACTGTCCTTTAGGTCAGTGTCCCTTTTGCTGTCTCACATACAGGGTCATCGTTACCATCTTTCTAAATTCCACACGTATGCATTAGAATACTGTATTGGTGTTTCTCTTCTGACTTACTTCACTCTGTATAATATATAACCTCAATTGTTAATACATTTGCCACTATCATCTTAGAATAAAAAATGATTCTACAGGTATCATGTTTCTATTTGCTGCTGATTTTCAAACCTGTGCTTTTGTTCTTATAAATGATTGAGAGTGTGCTTAGATATATGCTTATTGAAAATCCCACCACTTTGCTACTGATCTCTGCTGTATAGCTGTGAGACCAGCTCAAAACATGCCTCACCCTATTTAAAATCATTCATCTGCTTTTCACTCACTGTCTAAAGAATGAAGACCATTCCTTTTAGCTAAGCACCTGAGAAGTTCCATACTGTGTGGTGACCTCGGCCTGTTTAGCTTTAATCTCTCACCATTCCTGCTGACCAACTAGTCCACAGAAATATCCTAAGATTTTTACCTCTGTTCCTTGGTTCACAACATCCCTTCCACATCCTGTTTTCATTGCTTGTTGCCCAAGTCTTATCCATCCTTCAAGGTGAGGTGAAAGTTGCTCAGTCTGGTCTGACTCTTTGTGATTCCATGGACTATACAGTCCACGAAATTCTCCAGGCTAGAATACTGGAGTGGGTAGCCTTTCCCTTATCCAGGGGATCTTCCGAACCCAGGGATTGAACCCAGGTCTCCCACATTGCAGGCAGATTCTTTACCAGCTGAGCCACAAGGGAAGCCCTCCATCCTTCAAAGATTGGCTCAAAAGTACAAAACTCATAAGTCATTTTTTGATGTCCCAAATATTAGCCCTCTTTTCTAAACTCTGTAACAATAACTATTTTCTCTAATAGTTTTATAGCATTTGTGCATATGAGTTATCTCCTCTACTAAGTTGTGAAATTCACATAGCCATTTTTATTATTAATACTATTTAGTGAGCTGCAGAATTATATTTCATAGCTTCATAGTTCTCTTTTTCCCTGTGTTTCAATAGCATGTTAAAATTTTTATTTTTTCACATTTTACGTTCTAAAATATTTACTGACCACTTTTATTGTACTTTTCATCCGTTTTTGCATAATCAGATAAATTATTAGTTAATGAGATGATACACATGGTTTGTAATATTACCCATACTAAATCCAGATCAAAAATATAATTTCACTCAATCTCATACATGTCTTGCATTTTCCTTTAGAGCAAAGGTAGTATGGAGTCGCCCAGTCTCACTCAGAAAATATTGAAAACACTTATTTCAGTAAAATATATTCTTCAGTAGAGTATTAGAAGTCCAGCTGAAATTTCTTAATCCAAATAAACCTAGGTATTTATTACACACAACCCTTATTGAAAATTAATTAAACTCCAAGGCTTCAAAATGTTAAATAAATTTCCTATTGGTTCAAGATTTCCATTAAGAGTATTTTGTTTTCTTGGACATCTGTCTGAGAGTTATCTGGGAGAGGAATTATTCACTATTTTTAGTAGTCAGACCACTTGGCTACTAAGCTGCTTCCAAGGATAGCCTATGTTTGCATTTAATTGACTTTGTTTGCATCTTAAATGATTACTATTAACATTGCAATAGGTGTGCTAAGTCACTTCCCTTGTGTCCAGCTCTTTGTGACCCTATGGACTGCAGCCTGCACTGCAGACTGCACTCTGTCCATGGGATTCTCCAGGCAAGTATACTGGAGTGGGTTGCTGGGCTCTACTCCGGGGGTTCTTCCTGACCCAGGGATCGAAATTGTGTCTCTTACGTCTCTTGAAATTGGCAGGCAAGTTCTTTACCACTAGAACCACCTGGGAAGCCCTATCACAATAGGGGTTATATTATAATGTATGTACATCAGTGTCTTCATATAACTTAGATGTTGTTGTTTAGTCACTAAGTCATGCCATACTCTTTGCAGCCCCATGGATGGTAGCCCACCAGGCCCCTCTGTCCATGGGATTTCCCAGACAAAAATATTAGAGGGGGTTGCCATTTCCTTCTCCAGGGCATCTTTCTAACCCAGAGATCTAACCCCTGTCTCCTGAATTGACAGGCATATTCTTTATAGATGAACCATCAGCATTGCAGTAAACTCCTGGTGTGCAGAGAGAAGAATAAGTTTTGCAGATATAGTCAAAGAATATTAATAATCTTGACCATCATACTAAACAATTAATAATCATCATAGTGTGCATTTTCTATAAAAGTAAAAACCAGTATAAAAATGTATAGCAGTTATTATGTGAAAATATAAATTTTTACTTCTAAAGCCTTTTAGTTCTAAGAAAAATAACTTAAAACAATGGAAACTGAGTTCCTGCACTATAACAGAATGTTAAAAAAACCATAGCCTGGTGGGTTACAGTCCATGGGTTGCAAAGAGTCAGACACAACTGAGCGACCAAGCAAAGCACAGCACAGATAAAAAGTATTGCTTCAGTTCAGTTCAGTTCAGTTGCTTGGTTGTGTCCGACTCTGCAACCTCATGAATTGCAGCATGCCAGGCCTCCCTGTCCATCACCAACTCCCAGAGTTCACTCAGACTCACAGCCATCGAGTCGGTGATGCCACCCAGCCATCTCATCCTCTCTTGTCCCCTTCTCTTCCTGCCCCAATCCCTCCCAGCATCAGAATCTTTTCCAATGAGTCAACTCTTCGAATAAGGTGGCCAGAGTACTGGAGTTTCAGCTTTAGCATCAGTCCTTCCAAAGAACACCCAGGACTGATATTTAGAATGGACTGGTTGGATCTCCTTGCAGTCCAAGGGACTCTCAAGAGTCTTCTCCAATGCCACAGTTCAAAAGCATCATTTCTTTGGCGCTCAGCTTTCTTTACAGTCTTAGCACTGATAAAAGTCTAAGCTATAATCATTCTCCAGATTTTATTATTAATAATATAAAATATTCATTTTGCATCAATAAAACTTTGAAATTCAAATAGTCAGATGCATTTCTACATAGCTTGTGTCAAAAATATATATAAAGTAAATCTTCAGATATGATTTATATATTTATATCATGGAATATAGAATTAAGGTTTTCCTTATTTCTTAAAATAATGATGAGTAATGACATAGTATGACTTTGGTAATATTCTTTACCCACCTCATTATGTTTTTTTATTTAGTCTAGGAAATCATAAACGGGAATCCATGGATAGGCTTCAAGTGGCCTATGGATCTCCTGAAGTTAAATGGAGAATTCAATGAGTATCTAGATGGTCCTGGGAACAGAATTTATCACTTCATTAAATTTCTATAGCCAGCAAAGACCCAAAAGGCCACTTTTAGCTAAAAGNTCATCTCATCCTCTGTCATCCCCTTCTCCTCCTGCCCCCAAACCCTCCCAGCATCAGAGTCTTTTCCAATGAGCCAACTCTTCACATGAGGTGGCCAAAGTACTGGAGTTTCAGCTTGAACATCATTTCTTCCAAAGAAATCCCAGGGCTGGTCTCCTTCAGAATGGACTGGTTGGATCTCCTTGCAATTAGAGTAGAAAGGAATAGATACAATGAAAATATACCAGGATCAACTCCCTAACTGGGACTTTGGATTCCAGAGGAGAAAGGAGCAACTAACAACTTGAAGCTAACCAAGTGATGGAAGTGGGAAATGAGAGAATTCAGGCAATGGAAACGATACGTAAGCAAAGGTCTGCAGAAAAGAGAACACATAGTCAAGTGTAAGTTACTGGGGTGCAGGAAGTGGGAAAGGAAGTAGCAAGAATGTGTACTTCATCCTGACACCAAAATAAGTCTCATCATGTGCTTACAAAATGCTGTAGTTGTGATAGACTATATGAATTTGCTATCCTAACTNCACAGTTGCAGCTAATGGCCACCCTAAATCACATGATTAGAATTGTTTAGTATGACCCGAGATAACCAGGCAAAGAAAGACACTAAAGATTGCCTTCCAGAAGCTGAGGGAAAAGCAAACCTCTCTGTAAATTTGTGACTTGCATTACAAATTTGGAATCTGTAAAGGCTTAATTTTTCCTTTTAGTAGGCTTAATTCTTTCTTTTGGTAGGCTTAATTCTTTACAACAGATATTGTCGCTGTTGTCTAATTGTTAAGTTGTCTGACTCTTTAGACCCCATATACTACAGCCTGCAAGGCTCCTCTGTCCACTAGATTTTCCAGGCAATAATAATGGAATGGGTTGCCATTTCCTTCTCCAAGGGATCTTCCAAACTCAGGAATTGAACCCACGTCTCCTGCAATATAGGCAAATTCTTTACCATTGTGCCACCAGGGAAGCCCCTACCACAGATACAGGTGGTTGTATAACTTAGAGGTGTCCATTTTCTTATATGTCAACTGCATTCTTTCCTCTATAAATTTATATATTATTCCTAAAATGTTTATATTTACTCATGAAATTAGTTTACAAATAATTTGAAATATAATATTAATTGACAGTTGATCTCATGAATATGTACAGCAACAGTTCTTAATTCAGCTATTTTATCTTATGGTCATTATCTAACCTGAAAAATCACAAGAAATTACTAAAATAATTTATTAAAAACATTGTAGATAATAATTCTTTTAATTTATTTATGCAATATTTATTGGCTGAATTCCTCTTGTATGTCAGATATCACAATATGTAATTTGTATATAATAATAAATAAGTCCTTAAATTCTTTCTCAGAGAATTAAAATCTAGTAGAAGAAATTAAAAGCTAAATGATTAGAGTCAGTTCAGTTCAGTTCAGTTCAGTTGTGTCCAACTCTTTGTGACCCCATGAATCGCAGCACGCCAGGCCTCCCTGTCCATCACCAACTCCTGGAGTTCACTCAGACTCATGTCCATTGAGTCCGTGATGCCATCCAGTCATCTCATCCTCTGTCATCCCCTTCTCCTCCTGCCCCCAAACCCTCCCAGCATCAGAGTCTTTTCCAATGAGCCAACTCTTCACATGAGGTGGCCAAAGTACTGGAGTTTCAGCTTGAACATCATTTCTTCCAAAGAAATCCCAGGGCTGGTCTCCTTCAGAATGGACTGGTTGGATCTCCTTGCAATTAGAGTAGAAAGGAATAGATACAATGAAAATATACCAGGATCAACTCCCTAACTGGGACTTTGGATTCCAGAGGAGAAAGGAGCAACTAACAACTTGAAGCTAACCAAGTGATGGAAGTGGGAAATGAGAGAATTCAGGCAATGGAAACGATACGTAAGCAAAGGTCTGCAGAAAAGAGAACACATAGTCAAGTGTAAGTTACTGGGGTGCAGGAAGTGGGAAAGGAAGTAGCAAGAATGTGTACTTCATCCTGACACCAAAATAAGTCTCATCATGTGCTTACAAAATGCTGTAGTTGTGATAGACTATATGAATTTGCTATCCTAACTCTGCTGCTGCTGCTGCTAAGTCGCTTCAGTCGTGTCCGACTCTGTGTGACCCCATAGACAGCAGCCCACCAAGCTCCCCCATCCCCGGGATTCTCCAGACAAGAACACTGGAGTGGGTTGCCATTTTTTGCTTGTAGCTAAAAAGTAAGTACATATTATCTCAAGATCTGATGTCAGAAGTCTTAATAACCACATCGACTTGTCCATTCAGATGATGTACTTTTGGTCGTATGTTCCTGGCACTGCTGTGCTGGTCTAGAGATACAGCACGTACAGCTGTATGTGAGTAACACAGGGATACAAAGCTGAATAAAATAGGAAAGGTTTTTCCTTCAGGGAAACCAACTCTAATCATATAATTGTATAAATATTTCACTGAAATGAGATATATAATTTCACATTAAGTAAATTGTGCTATGGCAAAACATAACAACAGAAAGTAGAAAGACTGCCTTAGGGAAATAACTTGAACTGATTCTTGTGGGGGAGGGTAAATGTTATTTTGGTGAAGATAGGGAGAGGGTAGGATATAAGGGGACCAAATCCAGGAGAGGAAACACTTTGGAGAACAAGAGATAAGAGATAACAAGATACATTAAACCCTAAAAAGGGAATGTTCTGGCAAGCAGAGTGTAAGTGAAATAGTGGAACTTGGTGAGCTGGAATATTGGACAGAATTTAGAGAATGGATCCAAGTTGACCATCACATCACTTATAGGTTTTATTCCAAGAAGGGGAATATTTTTAAAGGTTTTTGTTTGTTTCTATAGAAAGGGATGATTTGATCATATTTGCATTTTTAAAAGGTCACTGTGGGTGCCAAGTAGAGAAGTGAATAAATGGGACTGGGGTGGAGGTCATGACCAAATAGGATATAGTAGTTCAGTGACAGATATTAGTAGCTTGGACAAAGGCAGAGGAATGGTGATGAAGAGAAAGGGATAAATTCAATAATTCATATGATGGAATTGAAACTGAAAAAGAGAAAGGGTTGAGAGTTTTCTCAAAATTTCTGGAGAATGTGCTGCCACAGATGATAAGAAAAGTTGAATTTTGGGGGACAGAAGGTCAAATGCTATCAGAAATCACGCAAAATGAGTTTAAGAAGCAGGAACCAGCTTGAAATGGATTGAGGAGTAAGAGGTAAATAAATGGCAAAAGCTAAAAACAGAAAGTCGGGTTTTGATAACTAGGTATAGTCAGGATGCAAGCAATCATACAAGAATTAAGCATCTTAACATAAGGAAAGAAGAATAGTTGATTATTTCTAGGTGAAGCAAGAAAGAGCAGTTAGAGAAGATACGGGACTGGGAACAAACACCAACAAGATGGCAGGGAACTGGGAGAAGTAAAGGTCACTGAGAAATCCTTAATAAAACTATGACCTATAGGACTTTCAAGAATAGAAATATGTATTGGATGATAATTGCTCTACTTTGTGGGATACAACCAATTCCTTGAACTTCAACTCTCCTGTAAACCTGCTTTACTAGGGGAAACATTGTGTTAGTAGGTTTCAAGGCAAAATAGAGAAAGGGCTGGTCCGAGACTCCTTAGTATGGCAAAAAGATAAATGGACAGAGGGAAAGAAACCCCCTACCTTAGGAATGCACAGAAATCTTGAAATCTGGATTTTTACCCAATTTAGACCTCAAGGGGCAAGAAGATCTACAACTAACATGAAATTGTATTATCTCTAGCTCTGTTTTTACTGAAACTGGCTAAGAGCTAGGAATAAGGTGTGTAGGCACTGACCAGATATTTATATGGAGATAGTAGTATTCTGTTACAATCAATTGAATCAATCTGTTCAGATTATAACTAAATTCTTAATTAATCTTATTAATCAAGCAAGGATTGCAACCCAAATACTTTCTAAGACCAGCAGGAAATTTAATATGTAAAGGGCCCACTGGCAGAACCAATGGTGAAGCAGAGCATTCATTTTACA
>SJYW01036315.1:28576-40611 GCA_006410735.1 Raphicerus campestris | reverse complement strand
ACGGGAATAATTTCCCTAACGAGGAGGGAAAGGGCCCCTCATCTGGAGCTTAGCATGGGAAAACGGGGCTCCTCTTGAGTCGCCGTGGGCTGCAAGGGGATCCTCTTTAGTGGGGACGGGTAGGGCATGGAACTTCTTGGGTCACAGCAAGGAGTGAAGGAGCCTTTCGAGACCCAAGAGGAAGGGATGAATTCCCCCGAGATGCCACAGTGAGGACAAGGGCGTCACCCAGCCCGCAGGGGGGAAGCTTCTAGTTTTTCTCGAGTTGCGGTGGTGTCCTCTCGAGTTAAGACGGGGAACCCAGGGACCCACCCCTGTGGCCTCAGGAGAGGCCAGTCTCTCTTTGAGTTGCCAGGCGCCTCAGGGGATTGCTCCCCAGTCATCACCGGGTCCTCAGTCATCGTCTGGTTGTGAGGCCGGAGCCTGACCTTGCCTTGCCCGTGTTGACATAGGTCTTGGGTTTCCCTAGAGCACCCACAGGGGATTCAGGCCTCGTCTCGTCAGGAGACGCGCTGGGACGCTTTCATCCTCAGCTGTAGCAGCAGTGTCTGGCTCACCTTCTAGGGGACACAGGGATCTGTGGCTAGCCCTCGAGGTACCCCAGGTTGTCACACGTGCCAGTGTGCCTCGAGTCAAGCCTCAGGTGACAGCAGTGGCAGTGCAGCGCAGTCAAGTTCATCTGGAGTTGAACAGGATTTTGGGAATCTTGGGTAATGGTGGCCCGACCCCTGAGGCTCCTCCCGACTTTCGTGGTGCAGCATTTCCTATTCGGAGGCAAGGGGAGCACTGGAAACCCTTTCCAGCCTAAGCAGGAAAAGGCCTCTTCATCGCGAGGTGAGCAGGGGAAAACGGGGCTATGCTTGAGTTGAGGCAGGACCCTCGGGGCTCCTCTCATGAGGACGGGTGAGGCGGGGAACGTCTTGGGTAACAGCAAGTGTGTGAAGGAGCCTTTCGAGGTCCAAGAGTGAAGGGGTGATTTCCCCCACAACACCGCACAAACAAGAGCCTCACCACGCCTGCAGGGGAGATGCTTCTAGTTTTTATGGAGTTGCAGCGGGGTTCTCTCAGTTTATGATGGGGATCCCAGGGACCCGCCCCGTGGCCTCAGGAGAGGCCAGTCTCCATGCGAGTTGCATGGCCCCTCTGGGGATTCCTCACCAGTCGTCGCAGTGTCCTCAGTCCTCCTCTGCTGCTGAGCCCTGAGCCAGAGCTTGCATCACCTGTGCTGACATATCGCTTGGGGTTCCCCTGGAGCCCACACAGGGGAGTCAGGCGTCCTCTCGCCTGGAGAAGTGCATGGCCGCTTTCCTCCCCAGCTGCAGCAGCAGAGTCCGGCTCCTCTTCTAGGGGACACAGGGATCTGTGGCTTGCCCTCGAGGTACCCCAGGTTGTCACACGTGCCAGTGTGTCGGGAGTCAAGCCTCAGGGTGACATTGAGGCAGTGCAGGTCAATCAGGTTCATCTGGACTGGACAAGGCATTTGGAGGTCTTGGGGTATGGTGGTCCGACCCCTGAGGCACCTCCCCACTCTCCTCGTGCGAGCGCCACTTCTTTGGATGTGAGCGGAGCGACGGGAATAATTTCCCTAACGAGGAGGGAAAGGGCCCCTCATCTGGAGCTGAGCAGTGGTAAATGGGGCTCTTCTTGAGTCCCCGTGGACCACTCGGGGTTCCTCTTTAGTGGGGACGGGTAGGGCGTGGAACTTCTTGGGTCACAGCAAGGGTGTAAAGGAGCCTTTAGATGTCCAAGAGTGAAGAGGTGATTTTCCCCAAGACTCCGAAGCGGACAAGGGCCTCACCCTGCCTCCAAGGAATAATCTGGTTTTTCTCGACTTGCAGCTGGATCCTCTCGAGTTACCACAGGGAACCCGGGGACCCTCCCCCGTGGCCTCAGCAGAGGCCAGTCACCGTATGAGTTGCGAGGCGCCTCTGGGGATACCTCCCCAGGCATTGCTGGGTCCTCAGTCCTCGTCTGGTACTGAGGCCAGAGCCTGTGCTTGCCTCACCTGTGCTGACATAGGTATTGGAGTTCCCCTGGAGCCCCAACCGTGGAGTCAGTTTTCATCTTGCCTGGAGACGTGCACGGCCGCTTTCTTCCCAGGCTGCCTCTGCAGTGTCCGGCTCCCCATCTTGCGGACACAGGGCTCTGTGGCTTGCTCTCGAGGTACCCCAGGGCTGTCACATGTGCCAGTGTGTCAGTAGTACAGCCTCGGGGTGACAGTCGAGACAGTGCAGGGCAGTTGGGTTCATCTGGAGTGGACAAGGCATTTGGGGGCATTGGGGAATGGTGGCCTGACACCTGAGGCTCCTCCCGACTCTCCTGTTTTGAGCGCCTCCTCTTGCAATTCTAGGAGAGCGCTGGGAATCCTTTCCCAATGGAGCAGGGAAAGGGCCCCTCATCTAGAGCTGAGCAGAGGAAATCGAGTCTCCTCTTGAGTCACAGCGGGAGCCTCGGTGTTCCTCTCAAGTGGGGACTGGTGGGGAGGGGAACTTCTTGTTCACAGCAAGGGTGTGAAGGAGCCTTTCAAGGTCCAGGAGGAAAGGGGTGATTTCACCCGAACGCCACATTGGACTAGGGCGTCACCACGCCTACAGGGGGGAAGCGTCTAGTTTTTCTCGAGTTGCGGCGGTGTTCTCTTGAGTTATGACTGGAATGCAAAGCCAAGTATCCGCCCCTGTGGCCTGAGCAGAGGCCAGTCTCTGTGCCAGTTGCGAGGCTCCTTGGGAGATTGCTCCCCAGCCATCGCCAGTTCCTCAGTCATCATCTGGTGGTGAGGCCGGAGGCTGATCTTGCCTCGCCCATGCTGACATAGGTCTTGGGGTTCACCAGAGCACCCACAGGGGAGTCAGGCCTTGTCTCCCCAGGAGATGCGCTGGGATGCTTTCATCCCCAGCTGCAGCAGCAGTGTCTGAATACCTGTCGAGTGGACACAGGGATGTGTGGCTTGCCCTAGAGGTACCCATGACTGTCACACGTGCCATTTTGTTGGGAGTCGAGCCTTGAGCAGACAATCGAGGCAGTGCAGGGTAGTCAGGTTCATCTGAAGTGGACGAGGCATTGGAGAATTAGGGAAATGGTTGCAAGAACCCTGAGGCAACTACCCTCTCTCCTGATGTGAGCCCCTCCACTTGGAATGCGAGGGGAATGCTGGGAACCCTTTCCTGATGGAACAGGGAAAAGGCCCCTCATCTGGAGCTGAGCAGGGGAAAACGGGGCTCCTCTTGAGTCACCCTGAGCCACTCGGGGTTCCTCTTTAGTGGGGTCGGGTAGGGCACGGAACTTCGTGGGTTACAGCAAGGGTGTAAAGGAGCATTTCGAGGTTCAAGAGTGAAGAGGTGATTTCCCCCAAGACGCTGAAGAGGACAAGGGCCTCACCCCGCCTCCAGTGGAGAATCTCCTGGTTTTTCTCGACTTGCAGCAAGATCCCCTTGAGTTACAAAGGGGAACACAGGAACCCGCCCCTGTGGCCTCAGGACAGTCCAGTCTCCATGTGAGCTGTGAGGCGCCTCTGGGGACACCTCCCCAGTCATCCCAGGGTCCTCAGTCCTCGTCTGGAGCTGAGGCCAGAGCCTGAGCTTGCGTTGCCCGTGCTGACATAGGTCTTGGGGTTCCCCTGGAGCCCCAATCGTGTAGNGCTTCTAGTTTTTATGGAGTTGCAGCGGGGTTCTCTCAGTTTATGATGGGGATCCCAGGGACCCGCCCCGTGGCCTCAGGAGAGGCCAGTCTCCATGCGAGTTGCATGGCCCCTCTGGGGATTCCTCACCAGTCGTCGCAGTGTCCTCAGTCCTCCTCTGCTGCTGAGGCCTGAGCCAGAGCTTGCATCACCTGTGCTGACATATCGCTTGGGGTTCCCCTGGAGCCCACACAGGGGAGTCAGGCGTCCTCTCGCCTGGAGAAGTGCATGGCCGCTTTCCTCCCCAGCTGCAGCAGCAGAGTCCGGCTCCTCTTCTAGGGGACACAGGGATCTGTGGCTTGCCCTCGAGGTACCCCAGGTTGTCACACGTGCCAGTGTGTCGGGAGTCAAGCCTCAGGGTGACATTGAGGCAGTGCAGGTCAATCAGGTTCATCTGGACTGGACAAGGCATTTGGAGGTCTTGGGGTATGGTGGTCCGACCCCTGAGGCACCTCCCCACTCTCCTCGTGCGAGCGCCACTTCTTTGGATGTGAGCGGAGCGACGGGAATAATTTCCCTAACGAGGAGGGAAAGGGCCCCTCATCTGGAGCTGAGCAGTGGTAAATGGGGCTCTTCTTGAGTCCCCGTGGACCACTCGGGGTTCCTCTTTAGTGGGGACGGGTAGGGCGTGGAACTTCTTGGGTCACAGCAAGGGTGTAAAGGAGCCTTTAGATGTCCAAGAGTGAAGAGGTGATTTTCCCCAAGACTCCGAAGCGGACAAGGGCCTCACCCTGCCTCCAAGGAATAATCTGGTTTTTCTCGACTTGCAGCTGGATCCTCTCGAGTTACCACAGGGAACCCGGGGACCCTCCCCCGTGGCCTCAGCAGAGGCCAGTCACCGTATGAGTTGCGAGGCGCCTCTGGGGATACCTCCCCAGGCATTGCTGGGTCCTCAGTCCTCGTCTGGTACTGAGGCCAGAGCCTGTGCTTGCCTCACCTGTGCTGACATAGGTATTGGAGTTCCCCTGGAGCCCCAACCGTGGAGTCAGTTTTCATCTTGCCTGGAGACGTGCACGGCCGCTTTCTTCCCAGGCTGCCTCTGCAGTGTCCGGCTCCCCATCTTGCGGACACAGGGCTCTGTGGCTTGCTCTCGAGGTACCCCAGGGCTGTCACATGTGCCAGTGTGTCAGTAGTACAGCCTCGGGGTGACAGTCGAGACAGTGCAGGGCAGTTGGGTTCATCTGGAGTGGACAAGGCATTTGGGGGCATTGGGGAATGGTGGCCTGACACCTGAGGCTCCTCCCGACTCTCCTGTTTTGAGCGCCTCCTCTTGCAATTCTAGGAGAGCACTGGGAATCCTTTCCCAATGGAGCAGGGAAAGGGCCCCTCATCTAGAGCTGAGCAGAGGAAATCGAGTCTCCTCTTGAGTCACAGCGGGAGCCTCGGTGTTCCTCTCGAGTGGGGACTGGTGTGGAGGGGAACTTCTTGTTCACAGCAAGGGTGTGAAGGAGCCTTTCAAGGTCCAGGAGGAAAGGGGTGATTTCACCCGAACGCCACATTGGACTAGGGCGTCACCACGCCTACAGGGGGGAAGCGTCTAGTTTTTCTCGAGTTGCGGCGGTGTTCTCTTGAGTTATGACTGGAATGCAAAGCCAAGTATCCGCCCCTGTGGCCTGAGCAGAGGCCAGTCTCTGTGCCAGTTGCGAGGCTCCTTGGGAGATTGCTCCCCAGCCATCGCCAGTTCCTCAGTCATCATCTGGTGGTGAGGCCGGAGGCTGATCTTGCCTCGCCCATGCTGACATAGGTCTTGGGGTTCACCAGAGCACCCACAGGGGAGTCAGGCCTTGTCTCCCCAGGAGATGCGCTGGGATGCTTTCATCCCCAGCTGCAGCAGCAGTGTCTGAATACCTGTCGAGTGGACACAGGGATGTGTGGCTTGCCCTAGAGGTACCCATGACTGTCACACGTGCCATTTTGTTGGGAGTCGAGCCTTGAGCAGACAATCGAGGCAGTGCAGGGTAGTCAGGTTCATCTGAAGTGGACGAGGCATTGGAGAATTAGGGAAATGGTTGCAAGAACCCTGAGGCAACTACCCTCTCTCCTGATGTGAGCCCCTCCACTTGGAATGCGAGGGGAATGCTGGGAACCCTTTCCTGATGGAACAGGGAAAAGGCCCCTCATCTGGAGCTGAGCAGGGGAAAACGGGGCTCCTCTTGAGTCACCCTGAGCCACTCGGGGTTCCTCTTTAGTGGGGTCGGGTAGGGCACGGAACTTCGTGGGTTACAGCAAGGGTGTAAAGGAGCATTTCGAGGTTCAAGAGTGAAGAGGTGATTTCCCCCAAGACGCTGAAGAGGACAAGGGCCTCACCCCGCCTCCAGTGGAGAATCTCCTGGTTTTTCTCGACTTGCAGCAAGATCCCCTTGAGTTACAAAGGGGAACACAGGAACCCGCCCCTGTGGCCTCAGGACAGTCCAGTCTCCATGTGAGCTGTGAGGCGCCTCTGGGGACACCTCCCCAGTCATCCCAGGGTCCTCAGTCCTCGTCTGGAGCTGAGGCCAGAGCCTGAGCTTGCGTTGCCCGTGCTGACATAGGTCTTGGGGTTCCCCTGGAGCCCCAATCGTGTAGTCAGGCCTGGAGACGTGCATGGCCGCTTTCCTCCCCAGCTGCAGCTGCAGTGTCCGGCTCCCCATCTTGCGGACACAGGGATCTGTGGCTTGCTCTTGAGGTACCCCAAGGCTGTCACACATGCCAGTGAGTTGGTAGTCCAGCCTCCAGGTGACAGTCGAGGCAGTGCAGGGCACTCGGGTTCATCTGGAGTGGAAGAGGCATTTGGGGGCATTGGGTAATGATGGCCCAACACCTGAGGCTCCTCCTGACTCTCCTGTTTTGAGCGCCTCCTCTTGCGATTCGAGGAGAGCGCTGGGAATCCTTTCCCGATGGAGCAGGGAAAGGGCCCCTCATCTAGAGCTGAGCAGGGGAAAACAAGTCTCCTCTTGAGTCACGGCAGGTCCCTCGGTGTTCCTCTCTAGTGGGGACTGGTGGGTCGGGGAACTTCTTGGTTCACAGCAAGGGTGTGAAGGAGCCTTTCGAGGTCCAGGAGGAAAGGGGTGATTTCCCCCGAGACGGACAAGGGCCTCACCCCGCCCACAGGGGGAAAGCTTCTAGTTTTTCTCGAGTTGCAGCAGCCCTCTCGATTTACGACAGGGACTCCAGGGACCCGCCTCTGTGGCCTCAGGAGAGGCCAGTCTCCATGCGAGTTGCGTGGCCCCTCTGGGGATTCCTCTCCAGTCGTGGCCGTGTCCTCAGTCATCCTCTGGTGTTGAGGCCGGAACCTGATCTTGCCTCGCTCAAGCTGACTTTAGTCTTGGGTTTCCCCAGAGCATCCACTTGGGAGTCTGCCCTCATCTCGCCAGGAGATGCGCTGGGACGCTTTCTTCCCCAGCTGCAGCAGTGTTGAATACCTGTTGAGGGGACACAGGGATGTGTGGCTTGCCCTTGAGGTACCCCAAGGCTGTCACACGTGCCAGTTTGTTGGGAGTGGAGCCTTGAGAAGACAACCGAGGCAGTGCAGGGTAGACAGGTTCATCTGGAGTGGACGAGGCATTTGGGGATTTTGGGGAATGGTGCCAAGAACCTTGAGGCACCTCCCGACACTCCTGGTGCGAGCACCTCCACTTGGGATGCTAGGGGAATGCCGGGAAATCTTTCCCAATGGATCAGGGAAAGGACCCCTGATCAGAGCAGAGCACAGCAAAGCAGGGCTCCTCTTGAGTCACGGCATGACAAACTGTGTTCCTCTCAAATGGGGACTGTTGAGGTGAGGAACTTCTTGGGTCACAGCATGGAGTGAAGGAGCCTTTAGAGTCCCAAGAGGAAGGGGTGATTTCCCCCGAGATGCCACAGCAGACAAGGGCCTCACAGCACCTGCTGTGGAGAAGTTTCTGGATTTTCTCGAGTGGCGGCGGGGTCCTCTCGAGTTACAACGGGGACCCCAGGGACCTGCCCCTGTGGCCTCAGGAGAAGCCAGTCTCGGTGCGAGTTGCATGGCCCCTCAAGGGATTCCTCGCCAGTTGTCACCGTGTCCTCAGTCCTCCTCTGCTGCTGAGGCCAGAGCCAGAGTTTGCATCGCCCGTGCTGACATAGGTCTTGGGGCTCCCCTGGAGCCCACACAGGGGAGTCAGGCCTCCTCTCGCCTGGAGACGTGCATGTCCGCTTTCCTCCTCAGCTGCAGTAGCAGTGTCTGGCTCTGCTTCTAGTGGACACAGGGTTACATGGCTAGCCCTCAAATACCCCAGGTTGTGACACGTGCCAGTGTGTCTGGAGTCAGGCCTCGGGTGAGAGCCGAGGCAGTGCAGTGCAGACAAGTTCATCTGGAGTGGAAGAGGGTTTTGGGAGTCTTGGGGAATGGTGGCCCGATCCCTGAGGCTCCTTCCGACTTTCATGGGTGCGAGCATTTCCTATTCGGAAGCGAGAGGAGCGCTGGAAAACCTTACCAGATGGAGCAGGGACAGGCCTCCTCATTTGGAGCTGAGCAGAGGAAAATGGGGCTGCACTTGAGTTGAGTCAGGACCCTCATGGCTCCCCTCGAGTGAGGACGGGTGAGGCGAGGAACTTCTTGGGTCAAACAAGAGTGTGAAGGAGCCTTTCAAGGTCCAAGAGGAAAGGGGTGATTTCCCCCAAGACACCGGATCAGACAAGAGCCTCTCCACGTCTGCAGGGGAGAAGCTTCTGGTTGTTCTCGAGTTGCAGCGGGGTCCTCTGAGGTATGACGGGGATCCCAGGGATCCGCCCCTGAGGCCCGAGGAGAGGCCAGTCACTGTGGGAGTTGTGTGGCCCCTCTGGAGATTCCTTGCCAGTCGTCGCTGTGCCCTCAGTCATCGTCTGGTGTCCGGAACCTGATCTTGCCTCGCGCGAGCTGACTTTGGTCATGGGGTTCCCCAGAGCAACCACAGGGGAGGCTGGCCTTGTCTCGCCAGGAGACATGCTGGGATGCTTTCATCCCCAGCTGAAGCAGCAGTGTCCGAATACCTTTCGAGCGGACCCAAGGATGTGTGGCTTGCCCTTGAGGTACCCAAGGCTGTCACATGTGCCAGTTTGTCGGGAATCAAGCCTTGAGCAGACAATGGAGGCAGTGCAGGGTACTCAGGTTCATCTGGAGTGGACGAGGCATTTGGGGATTTTGGGGAATTGTGGCAAGAACCCTGAGGCGCCTCCCTAGTCTCCTGGTGTGAGCGCCTTCACTTGGGATGCGAGGGCAACACCGGGAACACTTTCCTGATGGAGCAGGGAAAGGACCCCTGATCTGGAGCTGAGCAGGGCAAAGCGGGGCTCCTCTTGAGTCGTGGCGTGACACTCTGTGTTCCTCTCGAGTGGGGACCAGTGGGGTGGGGAACTTCTTGGTTCACAGCAAGGAGTGAAGGAGCCTTTCGAGGCTCAAGATGAAGGTGTGATTTACTCCGAGACACTACAGCAGACAAAGGCCTCACACCGCCTACTGCGGAGAATCTTCTGGATTTTCTCCAGTTGCGGCGGGGTCCTCTTGAATTACAACGAGGACCCCAGGGACCCGCCCCTGTGGCCTCAGGAGAGGCCACTCTCCGTGCGAGTTACCAGGCGCCTCTTGGGATTCCTCCCCAGTCATTGCCGGGTCCTCAGTCCTCTTCTGGTGCTGAGGCCAGAGCCAGAGCTTGCATCGCCCGTGCTGATATAGATCTTGGGGTTCCCTTTGAGCCTACACTGGGGAGTCAGGCCTCCTCTCGCCCAGAGACAAGCACAGCCGCTTTCCTCCCCAGCTGCAGCAGCAGTGTCCGGCTCCCGTTCTAGGGAACACAGGGATCTGTGGCTAGCCCTCGACGTTTCCCAGGTTGCCACATGTGCCAGTGTGTCGGGAGTCCAGCCTCCAGCTGACAGTCGAGGCAGTGCAGGTCAGTCAGATTCATCTGGATTGGACAAGGCATTTGGGGGTCTTGGGGTATGGGGTCCAGACCCCTGAGGCACCTCCCCACTCTCCTGGTGCGAGCGCCTCCTCTGGATGCGAGGGGAGTGACGGAAATCATTTCCCTAAGGAGGAGGGAAAGGGCCCCTCATCTGGAGCTGAGCAGGGGAAAATCTGGCTCCTCTTGAGTCGGGGCATTACCCTCAGTGTTCCTATTGAGTGGGGACGGGTGGGGTGGGGAACTTCTTGGGTCACAGCAAGGGTGTGAAGGAGCCTTTCAAGGTCCAATAGACATGGGGAGATTCCCCCGAGACGCCACTGGGGACAGGGACCTCACCCCATATGCAGGGAAGTAGCTTCTGATTTTTCTTGAGTTGCAGCGGGGACCTCTTGAGTTACCAAAGGGACTCCAGTGAACCGCCCCTGTGTCCTCAGGAGAGACTGTTCTCCGTGCGAGTTGCCNCAAAGGGACTCCAGTGAACCGCCCCTGTGTCCTCAGGAGAGACTGTTCTCTGTGCGAGTTGCCAGGTGCCTCTGGGGATTCCTCCCCTGTAGTCACCAGGTCCTCAGTCCTCGTCTGGTGCTGAGGCCAGAGCCTGAGCTTGCCTCTCCCGTGCTGACATAGGTCTTGAGGTTCCCCTGGAGTCCCCACAGTGGAGTCAGGGCTCGTCTCGCCTGGAGACGTACAAGGCCGCTTTCCTCCCCAGCTGCAGCAGCAATGTCGGGCTCCCTGTTGGGCGGACACAGGGATCTGTGGCTTGTCCTCGAGGTACCCCAGGGCTGTCACACGTGCCAGGGTGTCACGGGTCGAGACTTGGGGTGACAGTCGAGGCAGTGCAGGGCAGTCAGGTGCATCTGGAGTGGACGAGGCATTTGGGGGTCTTGGGGAATGGTGGCCCAACCCCTGAGACTCCTCCCGACTCTCCTGGTGTGAGCACCTCCTCTTGGGATGCGTGGGGTATGCCGCGAAACCTTTCTCCACTCAGCAAGGAAAGGGCCCCTCTTCTGGAGCTGAGCAGGAGAAAACGGGGCTCCTGGTGAGTTGGGGCAGGACCCTCAGGGTTCCTCGCAAGTGGAGACGAGTGGGAGGGGGAACTTCTTGGGTCATAGCAAGGCTGTGAAGGAGCCTTTTGAGATTCAAGAGGGAAGGTGTGATTACCACCAAGACGCCGCAGCAGACAAGGGCCTAATCCCGCTTGCAGGGGAGAAGTTCTGCTTTTCTTGAGTTGTGTGGGGTCATTTCGAGTTACGACGGGGACTGTAGGGTCCCGCCCCGTGGCCTAGGAGAGGCCAGCTCTGAACAAGTTACGAGGCGCCTCTGGGGATTCCTACACAATCGTCGCCAGGTCCTCAGTCCTCGTTGACTGCTGAGTCGGAGCCTGAGCTTGCTTGCCCATGCTGACATAGGTCTTGGAGTTCCCCTGGAGCCCCCACAGGGGAGTCAGGCCTCGTCTCGCCTGCAGACGTGCACCGCTGCTTTCTACCCCAGCTGCAGCAGCAGTGTCCAGCTCCCCATCAAGCGGACACAGGGATCTGTGACTTGCCCTTGGGTAACCCAGGGCTGTCCCACGTGCCAGTGTGTCGGCAGTCCAGCCTCTGGGTGAACAGTGGAGGCAGTGCAGGGCAGTCAGGTGCATCTGGAGTGGTCGAGGCATTTGGGGGACATGGGGAATGGTGGCCAGACCCTTGAGGCTCCTCTGGACTCTCCTGGTGGAAGCGCCTCCTCTTGGAATGAGAGGGGAGCGCCGGGAAACCTTTCCCGATGGAGGAGGGAAAGGGCCCCTCATCTGGAGCTGAGCAGGGGAAAACGGGGCTCCTCTTGAGTCATTGCGGGACTCTCAAGGCTCCTCTGGAGTGGGAACGGGTGGGAGGTGAAACTTTTTTGGTCACAGCAAGGGTGTGAAAGAGCCTTTCTAGGTCCAAGAAGGAAGGGCTGATTTCCCCCGAGACACTGCCGTGGACAAGGGCCTCACCCTGTCTGCAGGAGAGAAGCTTCTGGCTTTCCTTGAGTTGTGGCAGTGTCCTCTCGAGTTACGACAGGGACCTCAGGTACCCGCACCTGTGGCCTCGGGATAGGCCAGTCTCCGTGCGAGTTGAGAAGTGCCTCTCTGGATTCCTCCCCAGTCATCGCTGGGTTCTCAGTCCTCGTCTGGTGCTGAGGCCAGAGCCTGAGCTTGCCTCACCCGTGCTGATATAGATCTTTGTGTTGCCCTGGAGGCCCCACAGGGGAGTCAGGCCTCCTCTCTCCTGGAGACCTGCACCGCCACTTGCTCCCCAGCTGCAGTAGGAGAGTCCGGATACCCGACGAGCGGACACAAGAATATGTGGCTTGCCCTCGAGGTACCCCAGGACCGTCACACGTGCCAGTGTGTCGGGAGTTGAGCCTCAGGGTGAACAGTCGAGGCAGTGCAGGGTAGTCAAGTGCATCTGGAGTAGACGAGGCATTTGGGGGTCTTGGGGAATGGTCGCTGGACACCTGATGCTCCT
>SJYW01036315.1:11732-28351 GCA_006410735.1 Raphicerus campestris | reverse complement strand
AATCATTTCCCTAAGGAGGAGGGAAAGGGCCCCTCATCCGGAGCTGAGCAGGGGAAAATCTGGCTCCTCTTGAGTCGGGGCATTACCCTCAGTGTTCCTATTGAGTGGGGACGGGTGGGGTGGGGAACTTCTTGGGTCACAGCAAGGGTGTGAAGGAGCCTTTCAAGGTCCAATAGACATGGGGAGATTCCCCCGAGACGCCACTGGGGACAGGGACCTCACCCCATATGCAGGGAAGTAGCTTCTGATTTTTCTTGAGTTGCAGCGGGGACCTCTTGAGTTACCAAAGGGACTCCAGTGAACCGCCCCTGTGTCCTCAGGAGAGACTGTTCTCCGTGCGAGTTGCCAGGTGCCTCTGGGGATTCCTCCCCTGTAGTCACCAGGTCCTCAGTCCTCGTCTGGTGCTGAGGCCAGAGCCTGAGCTTGCCTCTCCCGTGCTGACATAGGTCTTGAGGTTCCCCTGGAGTCCCCACAGTGGAGTCAGGGCTCGTCTCGCCTGCAGACGTGCACCGCTGCTTTCTACCCCAGCTGCAGCAGCAGTGTCCAGCTCCCCATCAAGCGGACACAGGGATCTGTGACTTGCCCTTGGGTAACCCAGGGCTGTCCCACGTGCCAGTGTGTCGGCAGTCCAGCCTCTGGGTGAACAGTGGAGGCAGTGCAGGGCAGTCAGGTGCATCTGGAGTGGTCGAGGCATTTGGGGGACATGGGGAATGGTGGCCAGACCCTTGAGGCTCCTCTGGACTCTCCTGGTGGAAGCGCCTCCTCTTGGAATGAGAGGGGAGCGCCGGGAAACCTTTCCCGATGGAGGAGGGAAAGGGCCCCTCATCTGGAGCTGAGCAGGGGAAAACGGGGCTCCTCTTGAGTCATTGCGGGACTCTCAAGGCTCCTCTGGAGTGGGAACGGGTGGGAGGTGAAACTTTTTTGGTCACAGCAAGGGTGTGAAAGAGCCTTTCTAGGTCCAAGAAGGAAGGGCTGATTTCCCCCGAGACACTGCCGTGGACAAGGGCCTCACCCTGTCTGCAGGAGAGAAGCTTCTGGCTTTCCTTGAGTTGTGGCAGTGTCCTCTCGAGTTACGACAGGGACCTCAGGTACCCGCACCTGTGGCCTCGGGATAGGCCAGTCTCCGTGCGAGTTGAGAAGTGCCTCTCTGGATTCCTCCCCAGTCATCGCTGGGTTCTCAGTCCTCGTCTGGTGCTGAGCCCAGAGCCTGAGCTTGCCTCACCCGTGCTGATAAAGATCTTTGTGTTGCCCTGGAGGCCCCACAGGGGAGTCAGGCCTCCTCTCTCCTGGAGACCTGCACCGCCACTTGCTCCCCAGCTGCAGTAGGAGTGTCCGGATACCCGACGAGCGGACACAAGAATATGTGGCTTGCCCTCGAGGTACCCCAGGACCGTCACACGTGCCAGTGTGTCGGGAGTTGAGCCTCAGGGTGAACAGTCGAGGCAGTGCAGGGTAGTCAAGTGCATCTGGAGTAGACGAGGCATTTGGGGGTCTTGGGGAATGGTCGCTGGACACCTGATGCTCCTCCCATCTCTCTTGGTCAGAGCGCCTGCTCTTGGGATGCGAGGGGATTGCCGGGAACCCTTTCCCGACTGATCAGGCAATGGTCCCCTCATCTGGAGCTGAGCAGGGGAAAACGGGTCTCTTCTTGAGTCACGGAGGGACCCTAGGGGTTCCTCTCGAGTGGGAACGGGTAGGGTGGGGAATTTCTTGGGTCAAAGCAAGGGTGTGAAGGAGCCTTTCAAGGTTCAAGAGGGAAGGAGGGAATTCTCCCTAGATGCCACACCGGACAAAAGCCTCAACCCCCCTGCAGGGGAGAAGCTTCTGGTTTTTATGGAGTTGGGGCGGGGTCCTCTCGAGTTACGACGGGTACCCCAGGGACCCGCCCCTGTGGCCTCAGGAGAGGCCAGTTTCCGTGAGAGTTTCGAGGTGCCTCTGAGGATTCCTTCCCAGTCGTCGCCGGGTCCTCAGTCCTTGTCTGGTGCTGAGGCCGAAGCCTGAGCTTGCTGCCCCCGTGCTGATATAGGTCTTGCGGTTCCCATGGAGCCCCCACAGGGGAGTCAGGCCTTGTTTCGCCTGGAGACGTGCACGGCTGCTTTCCTCCACAGCTGTCGCAGCAGTGTCCGGCTCCCCGCCAAGCAGACACAGGGATCTGTGGCTTGCTGTCCAGGTACCCCAGGGCTGTCACACGTTCCAGTGTGTTGGGAGTCCAGCCTCAGGGTGACATCGAGGCAGTGCTGGGGAGTCAGGTGCATCTGGGTTGGACGAGGCTTTTGGGGGTCTTTAGGAATGATGGCCCGACCCTTGAATCTCCTTCCGTCTCTTCGGGTGGGAGCGCTTCCTCTTGGGATGCCAGGGGAGCGTCGGGAACCCTTTGCCGATGGAGCAGGGAAAGGGCCCCTCATCTGGATCTCAGCAGGGCAAACGAGTCTCCTCTTGAGTCTCAGCGGGACCCTTGGGGTTCCTCTAGAATGGGGACATGTTGGGCGGGGAACTTCTTGGGTCACAGCAACGGTGTGAAGGAGGGAAGGGGGAATTTCCCAAAAAATGCAGCAGCAGACAAGGGCAGCCTCTGGCCTGCAGGGGAGAAGACTGGTTTTTCTAGAGTTGCAGCTGTGTCCTCTCGAGTTACGATGGGGAAACCAAGGACCCACCCCTGTGGCCTCAGGAGAGGCCAGTCTCCATGCCAGTTGGGAGGCCCCTCTGTGGATTCCTCCCCATTCGTCGCCTTGTCCTCAGTCCTCATCTGGTGCTGAGGCCAGAGCCTGAGCTTGCCACGCCCATGCTGACATAGGTCTTGGGGTACCCCTTGAGCCACAACAGGGGAGTCAGGGTTCGTCTCGCCTGGAGACGTGCATGGCCCCTTTACTCCCCAGCTGCAGCAGCAGTGTCTGGGTCCACAGCAGCGGATACAGGGATCTGTGGCTTGCTCTCGAGGTACCCCTGGGCTGTCACACGAGCCAGTGTTTCAGGAGTCGAGCCTCGGGGTGACAGTTGAGGTAGTACAGGGCAGTCAGTTGCATCTTGAGGGGACAAGGCATTTGGGGGTCTTGCGGAATTGTGGCCCGACCCGTGAGGGTCCTCCCGAATCTCCTGGTGTGAGTGCCTCCTCTCAGGATGCGAGGGGAGTGCCGGGAAATCTTTCCCGAGGGAGCAGGGAAAGGGCCCCTCATCTGGAGCTGAGCAGGGGAAAACTGGGCTCCTCTTGAGTCACAGCGGATCACTCGGGGTTCCTCTCGAGTGATGACAGGTGGGGTGAGAACTTCTTGGGTCACAGCAAGGGTGTGAAGGAGCCTTTCGAGGTCCAAGAGAGAAGGGGTGATTTTCCCCGAGACGCCGCAGTGGACAAGGGCCTTATCGCGCCTGCATGGGAGAAGCTTCTAGTTTTTCTCCAGTTGTGGCGGGGTCCTCTCGGGTTAACACAGGGATCCCAGGAACACGCCCATTGGCCTCAGGAGAGGCCAGTTGCAAGGCGACTCTGTGGATTCCAGCCCAGTAGTCGCTGGGTCCTCAGTCCTCATCTGGTGCTGAGGACGGAGCCTGAGCTTGCCTCACCCGTGCTGACATAGGTCTTGGGGTTCCCCTGGAGCCCCCACAGAGGAGTCAGGCCTCGTCTTGCCTGGAGACATGCACGGCCGCTTTCCTCCCCAGCTGCAGTAGCAATGTCCGGCTCCCCATCGAGCGGACACAGGAATCTGTGGCTTGCCCTCGAAGTATCCCAGGGCTGTCACACGTGCCAGTGTGTTGGGAGTCGAGCCTTTGGGTGACAGTCGAGGCAGTGCAGGGCAGTCAGGTGCATCTACAGTGGATGAGGCATTTGAGGGAATTGGGAAATGGTGGCCTGATCCCTCAGGCTCATCCCGACTCTCCTGGTGCAAGCGCCTCTTCTTGGGATGCGAAGGGAGTGCCGGGAACCCTTTCCAGTCGGAGCAAGGAAAGGGCCCCTCATCTGAAGCTGAGTAAGAGAAAATGGGGCTCCTCTTGAGTCGTGGCGGGGCCCTCATGGTTCCACTCGAGTGAGGACGGGTGGGGCGGGAACTTTTTGGGTCACAGCCAGGGTGTGAAGGAGGCTTCTGAGGTCTAAGAGGGAAGGGGTGATTTCCACCGAGACGCCACAGCGGACCAGGGCTTCACCCCGCCTTCATGGGAGAAGATTCTGATTTTTCTCGAGTTGTGGTGAGTCCCCTCGAGTTAAGACAGGGATCCCAGGGACCCGCCCCTGTGGCCTCAGGAGAGGCCAGTCTCTGTGCGAGTTGCAAGGCACCTTTGGGGATTTCCCCCCCAGTTGTCCCCGGGTTCTCAGTCCTCGTCTGATGTTGAGTCCGGAGCCTCAGTTTGCCTCGCCCATGCTGACAGCGGTCTTGGGTTCCCCTGGAGCCCCCACAGGGGAGTCAGGCCTCATCTCGCCTGGAGACGTGCATGGCCACTTTCTTCCCCAGCTGCAGCAGCAGTGTCCGACTCCTCGTCGAGTGGACAGAGGGATCAGTGGCTTGCCCTCGAGATACCCCAGGGCTGTCACACATACCAGTGTGCCAGGAGTCGAGCCTCGCGGTGACAGTCGAGGCAGTGCATTGCAGTCAGGTGCATCTGGAGTGGACGAGGCATTTGGAGGTATTGGGGAATGCTGGCCCAACCCCTGAAGCTCCTCCCGACTCTCTGGGGGGAGCGCCTCCTCTTGGGATGCGAGTTGAGTGCCGGGAACCCTTTCCTGAGAAGCAGGGAAAGGGCCCCTCATCTGAAGCTGAGCAGGTAAAACGAGGCTCCCCTTGAGTCACGGTGGGACCCTTGAGGTTCCTCTCGAGTGGGGACCGATGGAGAGGGGAAATTCTTAGGTCACAGCAAGGGTGTGAAGGAGACTTTAGAGGTCCAAGAGGGAAGGGGGGATTTCCCCAGAGACGCCACAGTGGACAGGGGCCTCACCCCCATGCAGGAAAGAAGCTTTTGGGTTTTCACGAGTTGCAGTGGTGTTCTCTCCAGTTACGACGGGGACCCCAGGCACCTGCCCCTGTGGCCTCAGGAGAGGCCAGTCTCCTTGCGAGTGGCGAGGCGTCTATGGGGATTCCTTCCCAGTCGTCTCCTGGTCGTCAGTCCTCATCTGGTGCTGAGGCCTGAGCCTGAGCTTGACTCACCCGAGCTGACATAGGTCTTGGGTTCCCCTAGAGCCCCCTCAGGGGAGTCAGGCCTCGTCTTGCCTGGAGACGTGCATGGCTGCTTTTCTCCCCAGCTGCAGCAGCAGTGTTCAGCTCCCCCTCAAGCAGATCCAGGGATCTGTGGCTTGCACTCGAGGTACCTTAGGGCTGTCACACATGCCAGTGTGTCGGGAGTTGAGCCTTTGGGTGACAGTCGAGGCAGTGCAGTCCAGTCAGTTTCATCCAGAGTGGATGAGGCTTTTGGTGGTTTTGGGGAATGGTGGCCCGATCCCTGAGGCTTCTCCTGACTCTCCTAGTGCAAGCGCCTCCTCTTGGGATGTGAGGGGAGTGCCCAGAAACCTTTTCCGACGGAGCAGGGAAAGGGCCCCTCATCTGGANTGGGAAATGGTGGCCTGATCCCTCAGGCTCATCCCGACTCTCCTGGTGCAAGCGCCTCTTCTTGGGATGCGAAGGGAGTGCCGGGAACCCTTTCCAGTCGGAGCAAGGAAAGGGCCCCTCATCTGAAGCTGAGTAAGAGAAAATGGGGCTCCTCTTGAGTCGTGGCGGGGCCCTCATGGTTCCACTCGAGTGAGGACGGGTGGGGCGGGAACTTTTTGGGTCACAGCCAGGGTGTGAAGGAGGCTTCTGAGGTCTAAGAGGGAAGGGTTGATTTCCACCGAGACGCCACAGCGGACCAGGGCTTCACCCCGCCTTCATGGGAGAAGATTCTGATTTTTCTCGAGTTGTGGTGAGTCCCCTCGAGTTAAGACAGGGATCCCAGGGACCCGCCCCTGTGGCCTCAGGAGAGGCCAGTCTCTGTGCGAGTTGCAAGGCACCTTTGGGGATTTCCCCCCCAGTTGTCCCCGGGTTCTCAGTCCTCGTCTGATGTTGAGTCCGGAGCCTCAGTTTGCCTCGCCCATGCTGACAGCGGTCTTGGGTTCCCCTGGAGCCCCCACAGGGGAGTCAGGCCTCATCTCGCCTGGAGACGTGCATGGCCACTTTCTTCCCCAGCTGCAGCAGCAGTGTCCGACTCCTCGTCGAGTGGACAGAGGGATCAGTGGCTTGCCCTCGAGATACCCCAGGGCTGTCACACATACCAGTGTGCCAGGAGTCGAGCCTCGCGGTGACAGTCGAGGCAGTGCATTGCAGTCAGGTGCATCTCGAGTGGACGAGGCATTTGGAGGTATTGGGGAATGCTGGCCCAACCCCTGAAGCTCCTCCCGACTCTCTGGGGGGAGCGCCTCCTCTTGGGATGCGAGTTGAGTGCCGGGAACCCTTTCCTGAGAAGCAGGGAAAGGGCCCCTCATCTGAAGCTGAGCAGGTAAAACGAGGCTCCCCTTGAGTCACGGTGGGACCCTTGAGGTTCCTCTCGAGTGGGGACCGATGGAGAGGGGAAATTCTTAGGTCACAGCAAGGGTGTGAAGGAGACTTTAGAGGTCCAAGAGGGAAGGGGGGATTTCCCCAGAGACGCCACAGTGGACAGGGGCCTCACCCCCATGCAGGAAAGAAGCTTTTGGGTTTTCACGAGTTGCAGTGGTGTTCTCTCCAGTTACGACGGGGACCCCAGGCACCTGCCCCTGTGGCCTCAGGAGAGGCCAGTCTCCTTGCGAGTGGCGAGGCGTCTATGGGGATTCCTTCCCAGTCGTCTCCTGGTCGTCAGTCCTCATCTGGTGCTGAGGCCTGAGCCTGAGCTTGACTCACCCGAGCTGACATAGGTCTTGGGTTCCCCTAGAGCCCCCTCAGGGGAGTCAGGCCTCGTCTTGCCTGGAGACGTGCATGGCTGCTTTTCTCCCCAGCTGCAGCAGCAGTGTTCAGCTCCCCCTCAAGCAGATCCAGGGATCTGTGGCTTGCACTCGAGGTACCTTAGGGCTGTCACACGTGCCAGTGTGTCGGGAGTTGAGCCTTTGGGTGACAGTCGAGGCAGTGCAGTCCAGTCAGTTTCATCCAGAGTGGATGAGGCTTTTGGTGGTTTTGGGGAATGGTGGCCCGATCCCTGAGGCTTCTCCTGACTCTCCTAGTGCAAGCGCCTCCTCTTGGGATGTGAGGGGAGTGCCCAGAAACCTTTTCCGACGGAGCAGGGAAAGGGCCCCTCATCTGGAGCTGTGCAGGGGAAAATGGGGCTCCTCTTGAGTCGTGGCGTGACCCTCGGTGTTCCTATTGGGTGGGGACGGGTGGGGCGGGGAACTTCTTGGGTCACAGCAAGGGTGTGAAGAAGCCTTTCGAGGTCCAATAGAGATGGGGAGATTCCCCCGAGACGCCACTGGGGACAGGGACCTCACCCCATATGCAGGGAAGAAGCTTCTGGTTTTTCTCGAGTTGCGGTGGGGACCTCTCGAGTTACCAAAGGGACTCCAGTGAACCGCCTCTGTGTCCTCAGGAGAGGCCAATCTCCGTGTGAGTTGCAAGGTGCCTCTGGGGATTCCTCCCCTGTAGTCACCAGGTCCTCAGTCCTCGTCTGGTGCTGAGGCCAGAGCCTGAGCTTGCCTCTCCCGTACTGACATAGGTCTTGAGGTTCCCCTGGAGTCCCCACAGTGGAGTCAGGGCTCGTCTCGCCTGCAGACGTACAAGGCCGCTTTCCTCCCCAGCTGCAGCAGCAATGTCGGGCTCCCTGTTGGGCGGACACAGGGATCTGTGGCTTGCCCTCAAGGTACCCCAGGGCTGTCACACGTGCCAGGGTGTCACGGGTCGAGACTCGGGGCGACAGTCGAGGCAGTGCAGGGCAGTCAGGCGCATCTGGAGTGGACGAGACGCTTGGGGGTCTTGGGGAATGGTGGCCCAACCCCTGAGATTCCTCCCGACTCTCCTGGTGTGAGCGCCTCCTCTTCAGATGTGAGGGGAGCACCGTGAAACCTTCTGCGACTCAGCAAGGAAAGTGCCCCTCTTCTGGAGCTGAGCAGGAGAAAACGGGGCTCCTCGTGAGTTGGGGCGGGACCCTCAGGGTTCCTCTCGAGTGGAGACGGGTGGGAGGGGGAACTTCTTGGGTCATAGCAAGGGTGTGAAGGAGCCTTTCAAGGTCCAAGAGGGAAGGTGTGATTACCCCGGAGACGCCGCAGCAGATAAGGACCTAATCCCACCTGCAGGGGAGAAGTTCTGCTTTTTCTCGAGTTGTGCGGGGTCCTTTCGAGTTGTGACTGGGACTGTAGGGTCCGCCCCTGTGGTCTAGGAGAGGCCAGCTCTGAGCAAGTTATGAGGCACCTCTGGGGATTCCTCCACAGTCGTCACCAAGTCCTCAGTCCTCCTCTGGTGCTGAGGCTGTTGCCAGAGCTTGCCTCGCCGGTGCTGACAGAGGACTTGGGGCTCCCCTGGATTCCCCAAAGGGGAGTCAGGCCTCGCCTCACCTCAAGATGTACACGGCCGCTTTCCTCCCCAGCTGAAGCAGCAGTGTCCGACTCCCCGTCGAGTGGACACAGGGATCTGTGACTTGCTCTCCGGTACCCCAGGGCTGTCCCACATGCCAGTGTGTCGGCAGTCCAGCCTCGGGGTGAACAGTGGAGGCAGTGCAGGGCAGTCAGTTGCTTCTGGAGTGGTTGAGGCATTTGGGGGACATGGGGAATGGTGGCCAGACCCTTGAGGCTCCTCCGGACTCTCCTGGTGGGAGCGCCTCCTCTTGGAATGAGAGGGGAGTGCCGGGAAACCTTTCCTGATAGAGGAGGGAAACAGCCCCTCTTCTGGAGCTGAGCAGAGGAAAACGGGGCTCCTCTTGAGTCGTTGCGGGACTCTCAAGGCTCCTCTGGAGTGGGGACGGGTGGGAGGTGGAACTTTTTTGGTCACAGTAAGGGTGTGAAAGAACCTTTCTAGGTCCAAGAAGGAAGGGCTGATTTCCCCCGAGATGCCGCAGCAGACAAGGGCCTCACCTCGTCTGCAGGGGAGAAGCTTCTGGCTTTCCTCGAGTTGCGGTGGGGTCCTGTCGAGTTACGACGGGGACCTCAGTTACCCGCACCTGTGGCCTCAGGAGAGGCCAGTCTCTGTGCGAGTTGCAAGGCACCTCTGGGGATTCCTCCCCAGTCCTCCCTGAGTTCTCAGTCCTCCTCTGGTGCTGAGACCAGAGCCTCAGTTTGCCTCGCCTGTGCTGACATAGGTCTTGGGTTCCCCTGGAGCCCCCACAGGGGAGTCAGGCCTCGTCTTGCCTGGAGACGTGCATGGCCACTTTCTTCCCCAGCTGCAGCAGCAGTGTCCGACTCCCCGTCGAGCAGACACAGGGACCTGTGGCTTGCCCTCGAAGTACCCCAGGGCTGTCAATCGTGCCAGTGTGTGGGGAGTAGAGCCTCAGAGTGACAGTCAAGGCAGTACAGGGCATTGAGGTGCATGTGGATTGGACGAGGCATTTGACGATCTTGGGGAATGGTGGCCCGACCCCTGAGGGTCCTCCCGAATCTCCTGGTGTGAGTGCCTCCTCTTGGGATGTGAGGGAAGCGCTGGGAAATCTTTCCCGAGGGAGCAGGGAAAGGGCCCCTCATCTGGAGCTGAGCAGGGGAAAACTGGGCTCCTCTTGAGTCATGGCAGATCACTCAGGGTTCCTCTCGAGTGATGACAGGTGGGGTGAGAACTTCTTGGGTCACAGCAAGGGTGTGAAGGAGCCTTTCAAGGTCCAAGAGAGAAGGGGTGATATCCCCCGAGACACCTCAGTGGACAAGGGCCTCATCGCGCTTGCATGGGAGAAGCTTCTAGTTTTTCTCCAGTTGTGGCAGGGTCCTCTCGGGTTAACACAGGGATCCCAGGAACACACCCATTGGCCTCAGGAGAGGCCAGTCTCCATTCCAGTTGCAAGGCGACTCTGTGGATTCCAGCCCAGTAGTCGCTGGGTCCTCAGTCCTCATCTGGTGCTGAGGACGGAGCCTGAGCTTGACTCACCCGAGCTGACATAGATCTTGAAGGCCCCCTGAAGCCCCTTAGGGGAGTGAGGCCTCGTTTCACCTTGGAGTCCTGCACAGCCGCTTTCCTCCCAAGCTGCAGCAGCAGTGTGCAGCTCCCCATCGAGAGGACACAAGGAACTGTGGCTTGCCCTTGGGGAACCCCAAAGGTGTCACACATTCAAGTGTGTTGGAAGTCGAGCCTCGGATGACATCCGAGGCAGTGCAGGGCTGTCAGGTGCATCTGGAGTGGACGAGGCATTTGGGGGTCTTGCAGAATGGTGGCCCGACCCTTAAGGCTCCTCTCGATTCTCCTGGTGCAAGCGCCTCCTCTTGGGATAAGAGGGGAATGCCGGAAACCCTTTCCCTATGGACCAGGGAAAGCGCCCCTCATCGGGAGCTGAGCAGGGGAAAACAGGGCTCCTCTTGAATTGCAGCGGGACCCTCGGGGTTCCTCTCGAGTGGGGAAGGCTGGGGCGGGGAACATCTTGGGTCACAGCAATGGTGTGAAGGAACATTTCGAGATCCAAGAGGGAAGGGGGAATTTCCCCTGAGACGCCGCAGTGGACAAGGTCTTCACCTCGCCTGCAGGGGAGAAGTTTCTAGTTTTTCTCGAGTTTCCACGGGGTCTTCTCGAGTTACGATGGGGACCCCAGGTACTCGCCCCTGTGGTCTCAGAAGAGGCCAGTCTCCGTGCATATTGCAAGGCTACTCTGGGTATTCCTCCCCAGTCATCACCGAGTGCTCAGTCCTCCTCTGATGCTGAGGCCAGAACCTGAGCTTGCCTCACCTGTGCTGACATAGGTCTTGGGGTTTCCCTGGACCCACAACAAGGAAGTCACGCCTCGTCTCGCATTGAGATGTGCACGGCTGCTTTCCTCCCCAGCTGCAGAAGCAGTGTCTGGCTCCACATCGAGAGGACACAGGGATCTGTGGCTTGCCCTTGTGGTACCCCAGGGCTGTCACATGTGCCAGTTTGTTGGGAGTAGAGCAGTGGGGTGACAGTTGAGGCAGTGCAGGGCATTCAAGTTCATGTGGAGTGAACCAGGCATTTGGGGGTCTTGGGGAATGGTGGTCTGCCCCTGAAGCTCCTTCCGACACTCCTGGTGGGAGCGTTTCTTCTTGGGATGCAAGGGAAGCGCCAGGAACCCTTTCCCGCCAGAACATGGAAAGGGCCTCTCATCTGGAGCTGAGCAAGGGAAAACGGGGCTCCTCTTGAGTCCTCGTGGGACCCTAAGTGTTCCTCTCGTGTGGGGTCAGGTGGGGTGGGGAACTTCTAGGGTCACAGCAAGGGTGTGAAGGAGCCTTTTGAGGTCGAAGAGGGAAAGGCTGATTTCCCAAGAGACACCGCTGAGTAAAAAGGCCTCACCCCGCTTTCAGGGGAGAATCTTCTGGCTTTTCTCGAGTTGCGGGTGTGTCGTCTTGAGTTACTACGGGGACGTCACGGACCCGCCCCTGTGACCTCAGGAGAGGCCAGTCTTCATGCGAGGTGTGGGTCGCCTCTGGTTATTCCCCTCCAGTCATCGCCAGGTCCTCAGTCCTCATCTGGCACTGAAGCCGGAGACTGAGCTTGCCTGGCCCATGCTGACATAGGTCTTGGGGTTCCCCTGGAACTCTGGCAGGGGAGTCAGGCCTCATCTCGCCTGGAGACGTGCACTGCCACTTTCCTCCCCAGCTGCAGCAGCAGTGTTCTGCTCCCCAACAAGTGGACACAGGGATCTGTGGCTTGCCCTCCAGATACCCCAGGGCTGTCACGCAAGCCAGTGTGTCTGCAGTAGAGCCTCGGGGTGACAGCCGAGGCAGTGTAGGGCAGTCAGGTTCATCATGTGTGGACGAGGCATTTGGGAGTCTTGGGGAATGGTGGCCCGACCCCTGAGGCTCTTCCTGACTTCCCTGGTGCGAGCGCCTCCAATTGGGATGCGAGTGGAATACTGGGAATCCTTTCCCGATGGAGCAGGGAAAGGGACCCTCATCTGGAGCTGAGCAGGGGAAAACGGGGCTCCTCTTCAGTCCTGGCAGGACCCTCGGTGTTCCTCTCCTGTGGGGACAGGTGTGGCGTGGAACTTCTTGGGTCACAGCAAGGGTGTGAAGGAGCCTCTCAAGGTCCAAGAGGGAAGCGGTGATGTCCCCCGAGACACCGCAGCAGACAAGGGCCTCACATCGCCTGCAGGGTAGAAGCTTCTGGTTTTTCTTGAGTTGTGGCGGGGTCCTGTCGAGTTACGATGTGGACCCCAGAGTCCCGCCCCTGTGGCCTCAGGAGAAGACAGTCTCGTGAGAGTTGCCAGGCACTTCTGGGGAATCCTCCCCAGATGTCGCCAGTTCCTCAGTGCTTGTGGCGTGCTGAAGCTGGTGCCTGAGCTTGCCTCGCCCATGCTGACATAGGACTTGGGGTTCCCCTGGAGCCCCCACAGGCAAGTCAGCCTTCATCTTGCCTGGGGACGTGCACCACCGCATTCCTTCCCAGTTGCAGTAACACTGTCCGTCTCTGCGTTCAGCAGACACAGACATCTGTGGCTTGCCCTCCAGGTACCCAAGGGCTGTCACACATGACACTGTGTTAGAAGTCGAGCCTTGGGGTGACAGTCGAGGCAGTGCAGGGCTGTCAGGTGCATCTGGAGTGGACAAGGTATTTGGGGGTCTAGCGAAATGGTAGCCTGAACCCTGTCTCCTCCCAACTCTCCTGTTGTGAGCGCCTCCACTTAGGATGTGAGGGGAGTGCAGGGAACCCTTTCTCGACGGAGCACGGAAAGGGCCCCTCATCTGGAGCTGAGGAGGGGAAAACAACGCTCATCTTGAGTCGCAGCGGGACCCTCGTGGTTCCACTTGACTTGGGACGTGTGGGGCAGGGAACTTCTTGTGTCACCACAAGGATGTCAAGGATCCTTTCTAGGTCCAACAGGGAAGGGGTGATTACCCATGAGACGCCGCAATGGACAAGGGCCTCACTCCACCTGCAGGGGAGAATCTTCAGATTTTTCTCGAGTTGAGGCGGGGTCCTCTGTAGTTATGACGGGGAACCCAGGGACCCGCCCCTGTGGCCTCTGGAGAGTCCAGTCTCCATGCGACTTGCGAGGCGCCTCTGGGGTTCCTCCCCAGTCATCGTCAGGTCCTCAGTCCTCGTCTGGTGCTGAGGCTGGAGCCTGAGCTGCCTCGCCCATGCTGACATAGGTCTCGGGGTTCCCCTGGAGCCCCCACAGGCGAGTCAGGCGTCGTCTCGCCTGGGGATGGGCACAGCTGCTTTCCTCCCCAGCTGCAGTATCAGTGTCCAGCTCCCCGTCGAGTGGACACAGTTATCTGTGGCTTGCCCTTGAGGTACCCCAGGGCTGTTTGGTTGGTCGTCATGGTTACCATTTTTGTTTGTTTAGTCGGTCACCATGGTTACCGTTTGTTTGTTTGGTCAGTCTCCATGGTTGCCGTTTTTGTTTGTTTGGGTTGGTCACCATGGTGACTGTTTGTTTGGGTCGGTTGCCATGGTTACCGTTTGTTTGTTTTGGTCATTTGCCATGGTTACCGTTTGTTTGCTTTGGTCGGTCACCATGGTTACTGGTTTTTTTTTTTTATGTTTAACCTTCTACTTTATTTTTTTTTTTTCCTTTTAATACTTTATTCTATTTTACAGTACTGTGTTGGTTTTGCCATACATTGACATGAATCATCCACAGGTGTACACGATCTCCCCATGCCAAAGCCCCCTCCCAGCTCTGTCGCCATGGTTCCTTAAGTGTTCTCCACTCTCTGGAACAGACAGAGAATCACAGATTTGGGTATAGAAGAGAAGTAGAAGGGAGGAGACAGAGGCGACCTTGCGGAGAAAAAGGAGAGTGCAAAGAGAAGAGAGGTGTCAAGCCAGTAATCTCGCTCTCAATTAAAAATGGGTACTGAAGATTGGGGAAGAAGAAGAAGAATCACGATAAATGACTTATGTCACGATAACTGACTTATGTCACGATATAAAACACTTGTCACTGTAAGTGACTTATGTCACGATATAAAACACTTGTCATGATAAGTGACTTAATGTCGCGATAAGTGACTTTATGTCATGATATAAAACACTTGTCATGATAAGTGACTTATGTCACGATATAAAACACTTGTCTCGATATAAAAACACTTGTGATATGAAACACTTGTCGTGATGTGACTTATGTCGTGATATAAACACTTGTCATGACAAGTGACTTATGTCACGATATAAAAGTGTTTACAAGTGTTTTTGCATCACAACAAGTGTCTTATATCGTGACATAAGTCACTTGTCGTGACCAAGTGTTTTATATCATGACATAAAACACTTGTCGTGATAAAAGCAACTTATCGTGATAAGTGACTTATGTCGTGATATAAAACACTTGTCGTGATAAGTGACTAATGTCACGATATAAAACACCTGTCGCGATATCAAAACACTTGTCGCGATAGTGACTTATGTCACGGTAAGTGACTTATGTCACGATATAAAACCCTTGTTCCGGTAAGTGACTTATGTTGCGATAACTGACTTATGTCAAATATAAAACACTTGTCCTGGTAAGTGACTTATATCACCATGTAGCACGATATAAAACCCTTGTCACAGTAAGTGACTTATATCACGGTGACTTATGTCACGATATAAAACACTTGTCACGATAAGTAACTTATATCACAATATAAAACACTTGTTACGATAAGTGACTTATGTCACGATATAAACCTCTTGTCGTGATATAAAACACTTGTCGCAATAAGTGACTTATGTCACGATATAAAACACTTGTTGCGATATAAAACACTTGTTGCGATAAGTGACTTATGTCACGATATAAACCTCTTGTCGTGATATAAAACACTTGTCGCAATAAGTGACTTATGTCACGATATAAAACACTTGTTGTGATATCAAGAACTTGTCACGATGAGTGACTTATGTCATGATACAATAACTTGTCGTGATAAGTGACTTATGTCGCAATATAAAACACTTGTCATGATATAAAAACACTTGTTGCGATAAGTGACTTAAGTCGTGATATAAAACACTTGTGGTGATATAAAACACTTGTCGCGATATAAAAACACTTGTTGCTAAAAGTGACATTTGACGGTAAGTGACTTTTGTCACGATATAAAACACTTGTTGCGATATAAAACACTTGTTGCGATAAGTGACTTATGTAGCGAGATAAAACACTTGTCGTGATATAAAACACTTGTCCCGATAAGTGACTTATGTCACGATATAAAACACTTGTCGCAATATAAAAACGTCACAATATAAAACAATTGTCGCAATATGTGACTTATGTCACCATATAAAACACAGACTTGTGTCGCGATATAAAACACTTGTCACGATAAGTGACTTATGTCGCGATCACTGACTTATGTCACGATATAAGACACTTGTCACGATAAGTGACATATGTCATGATATAAAACATAAGTCCCTTATCATGACATGACATAAGTCATTTATCATGGCATAAGTCACTTATCATGACATATCATGACAAGTGTTTGTTTTTTATTCTTATTATTAAAATTATGGGTTTATCCATATGGTCACAAGAAGCATTATTCTTATTATTAAAATTGTTGTTTTATTAAAAATTTTAAATTTACTTTAAAAGTAGGATCTTTTTTTGGAAAAGTAATTGTAGGTTACAAAAATGAAAATTAAAGGAGTAATAGAGGAGTTAAAATTGTTTAAAAGTTAAAAAAGAAGAAAAAGAAAAGAAAAAAAAAAGACAGAATGACCATAAAAATAGTAAAGATATATCTAAACTTTCTCTGATGTTGTTGTGTTCACTGGGGAGTCAGTTCACTTTTTGATAGTTCCTTGGTCTGGCTTATATTTCTCGATCTATAGGCCCCTTCCTATGCAGTCTATACTAACGATAGGGTTTTAATCTATTGCACCTGTCACTTCCAAGGTGGTTCCCTCTGTTTTAGCTTCTTCCATTTGCTGGTCTCTTCAGTGTCTGATTTCGCCCTGACACAAGGGTTGTGGTGGTCGACACTTTTTTTAGGCTCACTTGTTCTGTCGCGCTGTGGGAGGGAGGGACACTACAAAAAATAACCATTGCATCTGCTCGCAGTGTCTCAGCTGCACTGGGCCTGTCCGTGCACACAGCTCAGGCTCTAGGTTGCCCCGCCAGGAACTGTCTGAGGCCGGCCCTGGGCTGCATGCACCTCCCAGGTCTAAGCTGTTCATGTTCAGGCACTCAGGCAGTCCTCAGATATGCAGACTCCATTGGGCCTCCGTTTTGTGCCCTTCCCAGGTCCAAGTAGCTCAGGTGTTTGGCAAGCACTGTTGCTGTGACTTATCACCTCTCCCATCCCTTCTGCCCAGTTCTGGGTGTACAACTGGTGCACCTTTATGGGTGTACATCAAGCAGATGATGACTGTCCATAACCCCGAAAAGTCTTAATTAACAAAGAAGTCTGCTAGCAGATTGGTAGATAATGTCTCTCAGGGGCTTCTATTGTCCCCTTTTGGCCCTTCTGGCTCTGGCTGCTTGTCACTGGAGGGTGATGGTCTGCAGCCGACTAATTCTGTTCCATCCTTTATTCTGTGGGCTGTCCTGGCAGTGTCTTATGTTAGCGCTTTTCGCGTGGTAGCTATCCCACAGTCTAGTTTGCTAGCCCAAGTTAGTTC
>SJYW01036296.1:7517-21699 GCA_006410735.1 Raphicerus campestris | reverse complement strand
TTTTTTTTTTTCCACATGAATATTTCTTAAGCCTTTGATATATCCATTAAATGTCTTACATATTTACTGTGTTATCTCATCAGTCTCAAACTAGAGTGATCACTACTATTATTTTCCTGATTTCATAGATGAGTAAAGTCCTTTATACCTCCAAAGTACAGCATTAATAGATACAGTGTTAGCGTGAAGGTATAAAATACTTGGAATATTTTAAGCATCTGAAAATCTTATTGGCATTTTAGTAATTCAGAAATAATTACCTTGACTAAACTGTTTTTTAGTTATGATTTATTATATTATACGACAGCAGATATTTTAGGTTTTGGTTGTATAGCATTTAGGTATTGATAGATAATAAAAATTTTCATTGAAGAGTCAAAGTTGTTAAGTTTTGGAAAGGAAAATCAGTTACATCAGAAGAATGATGATGAAATATTTGGTTGAGGATAAATTTTCAGTGTTTCCATCTGTTGTTAGTGATTAGAACTCCTAGGGGCCAGTCTATTGTGAAGAGTAACTTTTTATATCCAGTTACCACACAAAGGGCCATATTATGGTGACAAGAAAGGGAAGATTAAAAACAGTCAAATGATGTCAATACATGAATTTATTATTTTACTTATTGAAACAGTTTTTGGTGGGAGATAATTTCCTGGGATATTTAATTATTTGTTTTTTTGGCTAAACCAGTGTGTTAGCTTGATGAAATTTTATCAAGAATGTTAAACTATGAATTCACTTTATTCTTTACCTCCCCTAGTGGAGAATCCCAGGGACGACGGAGCCTGGTGGGCTGCAATCCATGGGGTCTCTGAGAGTTGGCCATGACTCAGTGACTTCACTTTCACTTTTCACTTCCATGCCCTGGAGAAGGAAATGGCAGCCCACTCCAGTGTTCTTGCCTGGAGAATCCCAGGGACGGCAGAGCCTGGTGGGCTGCCGTCTATGGGGTCGCACAGAGTCGGACACGACTAAAGTGACTTAGCAGCAGCAGCAGTGACTCAGACTGTAAAGAATCTGCTTGCAGTGTGGGAGAACTAGGTTCAGTTCCTGGGTCCGGAAGATCCCCTAGGGAAGGGAATGGCAACCCACTCCAGTGTTCTTTCCTGGAGAATTGCATGGACAGAGGAGTCTGGTGGGCTACTGTCCATAAGGTCATAAAGAGTTGGATATGACTGAGTGACGTTCTTTTTCACTTTAGCGCCAACTTTTTCCACTTACCCAGTGTTCCTCCAGGAATTATTATTTTGTCCTTTAGGTTTATGAGAAATTCAGTTTTACTGGTTCTTGCCAAGAACTTTTAGGAGCAAGGCAGTACTCTTAAATTTGTAGTAAGTCAATTTAGATTTGTACACTAAGCAGCTAATAAGTTTTATACTTTACATCATCCTGTTAATGAAAATAGGTTAAATTCAGTAACTGAAAAAGATTAAATTCTAGTTATGGAATTGTATCAGTAGGATAATTTAGGTTATTATAAAACAGCAATGGTTATTTCTTGCTCATGCTACCTATCCATTGAAGACTGGCAGGGGTATTCTGCTCATCATTCAGGGATCTGGGTTGGTGGAGGGCCACCATCTTGAAAGTTGCTGATTGCCAGAGGTAAAGTATAAGGTTTTTCTTGGCATTTAAGTGTTCTGCCTAGAAGAGATTCACACCACTTCTACTTATACTACTTTCATAACTATTTAGCCTTATGGTCTCCCAACCTCTAGGAAATGTGATCTTTAAGTGTCTACAAAAGGAATTTGGTTAATAGTATCATGTATGGATGTGAGAGTTGGACTGTGAAAAAAGCTGAGCAGCGAAGAATTGATGCTTTTGAACTGTGGTGTTGGAGAAGACTCCTGAGAGTCCCTTGGACTGCAAGGAGATCCAACCAGTCCATTCTGAAGGAGATCAGCCCTGGGTGTTCTTTGGAAGGAATGATGCTAAAGCTGAAGCTCCATTACTTTGGCCACCTCATGTGAAGAGTTGACTTATTGGAAAAGACTCTGATGCTGGGAGGGATTAGGGGCAGGAGGAGAAGGGGACGACAGAGGATGAAATGGCTGGATGGCATCACCGACTCTATGGACGTGAGTCTGAGTAAACTCCGGGAGATAGTGATGGACAGGGAGGCCTGACGTGCTGCGATTCATGGGGTCGCAAAGAGTCGGATACAACTGAGCGACTAACTGAAGTCAACTGATAGTGACTGTAGGAAGTAGTAAGATATACTTGTATTGACTTTGCTTTGTATTTTAATACTTGTTTTTGCTTCTGGACTTTGATTTTATTTCTTTAAAAGAATCTTTGTTTTTTAGAATTCTAAAGTTGTAACACAAAATCATGAAACATTTCTATAGGTAATAAAATACAGAAAATAAAAAGACCCATTCCCTCTTTACTTTTTCTCTAATCCTATTCCCTAAATACAACCAGTGTTACTAGTTTGGTGTATTTCATACTTTTTTTTGTATGTACTATAAATATATGGATATAATTAGATTTTATTTTTTAAACAGAGGTAGAATCATTATGTACTGTATAACAGATTTTTGTGATTATCATACAGGATAGTTCTAGAAATAAAATCATTTGTTCAGAGCTTGCACATTTAAAAATTTTGATACCAACTTTGAAATTTCCTGTCAAAAGATGGTAGCAGTTTTCATTTCTACCAATAGTATACCAAATATACATTCTTATACCTTTTCCAAATATTTTATAATGTGAGTTTTTAAATAATTTTTTTGGCCAAAGCCAAAGCATTGTATTTGTTTGTTTGCAGTGTTTTCATGGTTAGTGAAGCCAAGCTTTATATTTGTTTGAAAATTTTTATTGGAGTATGGTAAATTTACAACGTTGTGTTAGTTTCAGGTGAACAGCAAAGTGAATACATATATCCAGTCTTTTTTCTTTAAGATTCTTTTTCCATATTGGAAATTACAAAGTGTTTTTTTCCATATAGGAAATTATAGGGTATAGGCCATTACAGAGTATTGCGTAGAGTTCTCTGTGCCATAATGCAGGTCTTATTAGTTATCTATTTTGTATGTAGTAGTATGTATACATCAGTCCCAATCTTCCAATTTATCTCCTCCCCTTATCCTCTGGTAACCATGTTTGTTTTCTGCACTCATGACTCTACATCTGTTTTATAAAGAAGTTTATTTGTATCCCCTGTTTTTTTTTAAACTCCACATGTAAACAATCTCATATATTTTCTGTGTTTGACTTTACTCAGAGTGACAATCTCCATCCATGTTGCTACAACATGGCATTATTTTGTTCTTTTTTATGGCTGAGCAATATTCCATTGTATATATGTACCACATCTTCTTTATCCATTCCTCTCTTGATGGACATTTAGGCTGCTTAAGCCAAGTTTCTTTTTGTATGCTTCCTGGACAATTATGTTTCTCTTGAATTATGTGTTCAGGCATCAGATTAATTTTTCTGATGATTTATTTCTTTTTCTTACTAGTTTTAGGGTGATATATTAGAAAATGATCTTTTGCAATTAGAACTATTTATTTTTGCTTTTTGAGTTCTGGGTTTGTGTTATCTTAAAAAAGCCTTTAATATATCCACAATTACCAAAAATTTTATCTTATAGTAGGTGAGTCTGTAGTTGTTTTCTTTTTAGTGTTTAGATAATTTAATCCACCTGGAACTGTTCTTTGTGTTGTACATTTATTAACTCAATAACGTGGTAGATATTATCTATTATCCTCATTTACAGATAAGCAGTTTTAGGCACAGAAAAATTAAGAAACTTGCCCAAAACAATATAGTTAACAAGTGATAGGGAGAATATAGACATGGACAGCTCATACTCTTAACTGCTGCTCTCTACTGCTTCTTATATAGCTAAATTGTCTTTTATTCAGTGAATTCCTAGTAGAGAAAGTGTTTTGTTTGGGTTGTGAAGAGCATCCTTAAGGGGCAGGTTATTTGGAGTATATAAAATGTACTTCTGCTAACTTGTAGTAGATTTTTTTGCTTGTCCTGATAAATAGGTGACTAATATCACAATGCCTCAGACATTTTAGCTCTCATTTAGCACCTTACCTGTTACTTTAAAAGTTTGTAAGAACTCTAGTTGTTTGGGTTTCTAACTTAAAAGTTGAGGGAGCATCGAATAAGTAAATTTATGACTGATATCAACGGCTTAAAATGCCTCAGCATGTATATTCATTTAATGTATTCTGAACGAGTTTGAGTTAGAACCTATTCTTTGCAGTACCAGATACACTGTATGGAAATATATTACACTAAGTGTAATACTTTTGTCATTCTAGTTTTCCATTCCAGTGGTCATATTTCATAGGAGTGGTACAAATGTAGAAAAGAATAGTGGTAGAAAAATGTGAGGGTATAGGTCTGGGGGCAGTCTGAGGGAAGGGAGAAAAAGTAATTTACTTAATTTCCTCTTAAGTAAGAGGAAGCTGTCTTTCTCCACCCAGACTTCCCCAGCTTTGTCTTGCTTTTTATCTCTGAATTAGTATAGGCTCCAAAGCACCATGCCATTCTTTGTGTAAACTCCTCTAGGTTTGTGAATTCAGATATTTTAAAACAGTAGCCATGATATTGGAAAGTTTGGGAGCAAAGAATTGTATTTGAAAAGATAATTCTGAACAATTAAATGAATGACTATCAGAAGGAAGTTAATACAGTCACGAGCACTAAAATTACTGTGTTTGTATTTCTCATCTTGTCACTTAGGTGAACTGATTGCTGAAATCTTTTCAGCCCGTTGTACTTATTTAGGTCACTAATTATAGAATTTGTTGTTTAGAAGATTGCATCTAGTTAAGGTGTTTGGAGAGAAGAGTCCTGTGAGATTCAACTGAGTCATATCCTCAGTAATTATCTTGAGAATTGTGTTGGAGAAGCAGTGAATTTTTGCAGCTTCTGAATATTTCATTATTGTTTAAGGAACCTGTTGTGTAAGATTTACCTCCTCCCCCAAATGTGACATTAATAATGTAATACTTGAATAAAAAAGAATTTTATTGAGGGTAGCATCTCTCAGTAACCAAATGTGTGGTAAACATAGAGGTGAGACAACCGTAAGGAGCAGGGACAGAGGCTCAGAGGCCTAGTCAGGTGGGCTAGACTGTACAAAAAAGAGGAGGGGAAAATTCAGCTATCTGAGTAGTCCTTTGTCTTTCCTGTGGCCACTGAGTTTTATATTCAATTGATGGTCATCCTCCTAAGTCCCTGGTGGTGAAGTGTGATGAAGGCTGAGGTTATTTGATGTGTTATATTCTGTCTTGTTCACCATTGGCCCACGTGCTCTGCTGAGCTCTAGAGTCTTGAAATCTGGCTAATGGCTTACCATCCCTTGTGGGGAAAGGGTTATAAGAAGAGTATAGATAGTTAAGGAGGTAACAATAAAAGTAGCAATCCAGAAGAGAGAGAGAGACGTATGGAAGAGCTCACTGATACTGTTTGGGATTGCATCTCACGTACATTCCTCCTACTGTCTTTATTCTTGATAGTTGGAGTTTTTGAGGTATCTAGCAACATTTGCTTTGATGACAGAATTTAAATCAGGTAAGAGGAAGCACTTAAAATGAAAAGCAAGTAGCAAAAGAAAGCAGAGGGTGTCATAAACCAATATAGGAAGAGAAGCCCCATTTTAATCATTCAGTAATGTATTATATGATAAATTAAATAATTCAGAGATACTGTACGTTTGATTTTTTTTTTTAACAGATGGAACCACAGTATATCTCTTTGATTGGAGTGCCTTATAGTTTTCTTGAGCAAGAAAGTTTTATTGATATTTTAAATCTTTCTAGTGAGTAACATTTCCCCTAAAAAATACTGTTTCACTAAACCTAAGAACTTTTTAAAAGTAATTTTTGGATTTTTAATTGAAGAGTAATTGCTTTACAGTATTGTGTTGGTTTCTACCAAATGTGAACATGAATCAGCCATAGGTTTACCCATGTCCCCGCCCACTTAAACATCCCTCCTGCCTCCCTCCCCATCCTACCCTTCCAGTAAACCTAAGAACTTTTGATCTATAATTTCATGTAACCAGGTAACAGTAGTAAGAGAAATTGGTTTTCTGGTTTCAATGTTTTATGATGACATTTCTATAGAGAAAAGCACTGATAATTTACATTCAAAATTCTTCGTATTACATCTTTAGAGATTTTTCTTTTCATCATTTTTGGGGAAATGTTTCATTTAACTCTTTTCTAGTTACATGTGAAAAGATAAAACTGGTGCTAAAATAAAAGGGCTGTATGTGAAGCAAATTATATGCTGTAATGTACCCACTGTTGCCAAGGAGGCCATTTAGCTATCCAGGGAGGCAACTCAGCCTAGTGCTTTTCTATAGGGAAACTGTTAAAATAGGTTTGAAGATATCATAGGCTTAAGGAGAAGGCATGTTTGAAACACTCCTGAAATGAACCAAGATCAAAGACTCACCTGCTGAGTTTTGAATATTCTTATGGTTTTCCTATATCTTCTGGCCTTTGAGCACCGTTTAAAAGTATTGAAAGGAGATATTGAGCAAAATGTGTAGGAGACCTTACATTCTGTAATCTAGTTTTTACCTGTTGTATTTATGAAGATTAGGTTAGGTTAAGAGACCATGAACAAGGCATCTAGATTTCTGCCTCTAACGGCACTTACTTGTCCGGAAGATAGATCATAAGTAAGTAGTAAATACGTAAATGCCCAATACAGAGATTATGGTAAATGTCAACAGGGCTGTATTTAAAGGGTTAAGGTGGTTAATGAAGCCGTCCATACAAGGTAACTTCTGAAGAATTAAAATGAGTCAAATTTGTGAATAATTGCCTGAAGAAGATCAGAAAGTCCAAAGGCTGGAAGGTGGGGAAGAGCTTGGTATTTTACAACCGAAAAGGAAACTGATGTGGCCTAGAGCATAGTAACTAGGGAGTGATATCAATGACAAGGTGTTAGATAGGCAGCCAGGAGCTAAATCATGGGGGGCCTTTTAGGCCATGGCAGAAGATGAAGAGTTTGAATTTTAGTCTAGAAAAATGAGAAATGCTATTGAAAGAGTTTAATCAGGTCAGTTCATGATCTAATTTTTATTTTTCAGTGATGACTTTGGCTTGTATGTGGAGAAAGATTAGAGAGGAGAAATCAGAATCCTGGTTAGGCAGTTGTAGTAGTCCAGATGGACAGGGGAGATGGCAGGTTGCATTTTTTTCCCTGGTGCTGTCAGGTTACATTTTGGTATCATTACACGTCTTTCTGTTGTATGGAAAGAAAGTGGAAAGTGAAGTCGCTCAGTCGTGTCCGACTCTTTGCAACCCCATGGACGGTAGGTAGCCCACCAGGCTCTTCCATCCATGGGATTCTCCAGGCAAGAATATTGGAGTGGGTTGCCATTTCCTTCTTCAGGGGATCTTCCTGACCCAGGGATCGAACCCAGGTCTCCCACATTGCAGGCAGATGCTTTAACCTCCGAGCCACCAGGGAAGGGAACCCTTCTTTTGTATTCTGTTTTCTAAATAGCAGGGACCATTTCTTGGATTTGGAATGTACAGTTGAATTAGTTTTAAAAACCTATTTCCCTCAAACATTTATTTTAGAGATCTGTGTTGTTTAAAATTTTCAGGAAGCACTACAAATATGTATTAGTATTATCTGTATTTTTCATTTATTGGAAAAACGTAAACTTGGAAAGTATTTTGCCTCAAGTAATGATTCAAAGAATAAGGGTAGAGTCCATCTTCCTGGACTCCTTTATGACACAGAAAATACAGACTAGAAGAATAATTGCTAGTCCCATGGCCCTTTGTAGATCAGGACTTTCCTGTTTGTCCTGTTCTTAAAAAGTTTATTATTGCAGTGTTTGAAGACTTGGGTCATATCTCATTTGTATTCTCATTTAAAGCACATGTAGTCTTTCTTTGCTCACATAGGTACATACTCCATATTTCACTTTGAGATTTTTTTTTTGTTAATATTCTTTCTCCCCATTATTACAGAGAAGTGCTCATTCATATGTCCCCAGTAGTTTTTTTTGTGTGTGTGTGTGTGTGTGTTTTTTTTTTGGGGTCAGGGTAAAGTTTTCTCATTCTTGGTTACATTCAAATAATACTGGAGGCTTCTAGTTTTCATAATAGGACTCTACAATAGTTGGTGTGATTGCAGTCTATAGTGTCTCATCAAAATTTATTTTTGGAATAAGACCTTAAATTATGAGTAATAACAGAATTTGACCAACGATTTTTCTTTTATAGTAAAGTGAAAACTCCGTAAAGTAACAGAGTAATTGGGGGCAGAATTAAGGTCGAATTTAAATGAAGTAAAGATTTTAAAGCTAACTGCTGGAAGACATGACATAGCTGGCAGAGTCTATTTTTCTAATTTGATACTCCAGCAGCAGAAGTTTAGAGTAATTATTTTAATTTGTAGATATCTAAAAATTCACAGGAGATATATCTTTAGTTGCTTTGCTTTCTTCTATTATTTAAAAACTAGTGGATGTACAGGGAGTATAAATTTAAAGAAAGGTTTTCCATCAGAGTTGTTTTTTAATTATTTAAAAACTAGTGGATGTACAGGGAGTATAAATTTAAAGAAAGGTTTTCCATCAGAGTTGTTTTTTAAAAAAAGCCTCTCAGAAGAAGCTTTTCTAGCTTACAATATCCCAATATATTAAAATTCTTTTCTTAGTTTTTTTCTCTACAGGAAATTTTCATATGCTTTCTTTAAAAATGATCTTGAACTAAGAGAATTATTTACAAATTTAGTACTTTTCTGTGGGGAAGGAAGCAGACTTTTAATTTTGAAAAATATGTTTTTTGGTAAAGCATATTTAGACTTATAAAGAAAAACAGGTCTAAGCAAATTGCAGATTACCTTTTAAAGCTACATGCTGTCCATATTTGACTTTCTAAGGTGTATTGTAAATGCATAAATCGTCTAAGTATGATGAATTTTCACCAAGAAGTTTTCACCTACTGAAAACACACATAGTAATCAGCACCCTGTATAGTAACAGAACTCCAGAAGCCCTGTTGTGCCTTTTCTGTCACCATCTTGACCTGTGATACTGTGGCTTAGTATTTAATGTAGGCTGAATGGTAATTATTAACTTTGGTACTCATCACACTGTTTGCACTTACTGAAGTACTAATGTTTAGTTTTTCTACTAATTTAGCCTTATATTAAAATTCCTCCTGAACTTGTATTAATAGGCAAAAGCAATTAACTGTTTCCTTAATTAAAAATTGTTTTTGATAAGCAAGAGGTATATTTATTAATATAGGACATTTGTGAGCGATATAAGCAGACAGGCAATGGGGCTCTGCCAATTTCAGGGTAATATTGACTAGTTATCCAACTTTTTTCCCCTGATAACTTTCTTTTCTTTATTTTTCTATTAGCCTTACAGTTACTGCAGTTACTTCTGTACTTACTTGACAGTTGAACATGTTGTTTAGCTCTCTTCCTGGGGATGAGGGACATAAACAGTTGCAGAGTTTCTACTAAAAGGAAACAAAATGGTGGACTATTTGATGTTTTTGAAAATATGAAGCAAAACCTGAAGGTTAGTAATTAACATCAGATAGAACCAAGTAGATAGAAGGAAAAAAGGACTGTTTCTTAAATTTCCCATAGTTTCAAAATTCCTGGAGATCAGTGTTTGGGAGACTTGTGAGGTAAATGAAGCAGTAAGAGTAAAGAATACACACAAATAGTTGTTGCTTAACAATGGCAACAATTTCACATTTCCACACATTTCCACAGGGTATAAAAATCTGACAATTTTGCAAGTGAATAAAGATTAGTTATTTTCTGTTTTAAATTGTTTTACTTCAGTCAGAAGATTTCCCCCTAATTCACAGTTTTAAAAAGACCTAAGTCAGATCCCATTCTTGAAGTGATATTTCATTATGGTTTATGTAGCTCATTAAGTCACCCCTTACCTGTACTGGGCTTCCCTGGTGGATCAGTGGTAAAGAATCCACTTGCCAAGCAGGAGACATGGGTTTGATACCTGTGTCGGGAAGATCTCCTAGAGAAGGAAGTGGCAACCCACTCCAATATTCTTGCCTGGGAAAGTCTTTGGACAGAAGAGCCTGGCTGGCTTCACAGTTGGACATAACTTAGTGACTAAAAAACAACAACATGCCTATACTGCTCACCAAACAACCTTTGGATTTCAGTCAGGCAGGGTTTAATAGTGTATTTGTCTTTCTCTAACTTTTATTACTTAGCATAATACTGTCTAAGTCCATTCATGTTGTAGCAAATGGCAAAATTTCATTCTTTTCTAATGGCTGAGTAGTATTTCATTGTATGTATTTTCTATGTATTTTTGTAATCCATTTATCTGTTGATGGACCCTTACATTGCTTCTGTATTTTGGCAATTGTAAATAATGCTGCTATGATATTGGGGTACACGTATCTTTTCAAATTAGTGGATTGTTTTTATTTTTCAGATAGTTACCTGGGAATGGAATTGCTGGCTCATATGATAGTTCTCTTTTTAGTGTTTTGAAAAACCTCCATAATGTTTTCCACAGTGGCTGTACGAATTTACATTCCCATTAGCAGTGTACAGGGTTCTCTTTTCTCCATATCCTTCGCAACATTTGTTACTTGTATTCTTTTTGATGATAGCCATTCTGACAAGTGTGAGGTGATGTCTCATTGTAGTCTTACTTTGCATTTCCCTGAGGATTAATGTGGTGTTCAGTATTTTTTTCGTGTTCTTTTGGCCCTCAGCATTACCTTCTTGGAAACCTGTGTGTTCAGGTTTTCTGCTCATTTTTAGTGGCAGAAGGGTTTTCTTCTTTTTTTTAATGTTGAGTTGTATGAGCTGTTTATTTATTTTGTATGTTAACCTCTTTTTGTGGTTCAGTTGCTCAGTCATGTCTGACTCTTTGTGACCCCATGGACTGCAGCATGCTAGGGTCACCTGTCCTTCACCATCTCCTAGAGCTTACTCAAACTCTATCACTTAAATCACCCAGGAGTTGGTGATGCCATCCAACCATCTCCTCCATTGTCCCCTTCTCCTCCTGCCATCAATCTTTCCCAGCATCAGGGTCTTTTCTAGTGAATCAATTCTTCGGATCAGGTGGCCAAAGTATTGGAGCTTCAGCATCAGTCTTAATGAAAATTCAGGATTGATTTACTTTAGGATTGACTGATTTAATCTCCTTGCAGTCCCAGGGACTCTCAAGAGTCCTCTCCAACACCACACTTAACCTCCTGTTCATCATATTATTTGAAAATATTTTCTCCCATTCAGTAGATTGTCTTCTTGTTTTGTCAGTGGTTTCCTTTGCTATGAAAAAGCTTTTAAGTTTAATTAGGTCCCATTTGTTTAATTTTGCTTTTATTTCCTTTGCTTTCAGAGTCAGATCTAAAAAAATATTGTTATAATTTATATCAAAGACTGTTCTGAAGCCTATGTTTTCCTCTTGGAATTTTATGGTTTCCTGTCATAAATCTTTATCAGGGTTGATCTTGGATATTTAAAATTTATTTTTACCAGGGTAATTAATATTTGAAGAAATAGCCATCATTTAAAATACTTAAAAGATGATTTTTGATGAATGGTAGGCATGTATGCAGGTCAGGATGCAGCAGTTAGAACTGGACATGGAACAACAGACTGGTTCCAAATAGGAAAAGGAGTACGTCAAGGCTGTATATTGTCATGCTACATTTAATTCATATGCAGAGTACATCATGAGAAATACTGGTCTGGATGAAGCACAAGCTGGAATCAAGATTGCTGGGAGAAATATCAATAACCTCAGATATGCAGATGACACCACCCTTATGGCAGAAAGTGAAGAACTAAAGAGCCTCTTGATGAAAGTAAAAGAGGAGAGTGAAAAAGTTGGCTTAAAGCTCAACATTCAGAAAACTAAGATCATGGCATCCAGTCCCATTACTTCATGGCAGATAGATGGGGAAACAGTGGCAACAGTAGCTGACATTATTTTTCTGGGCTCCAAAAGGTGATTGCAGCCATGAAATTAAAAGATACTTACTCCTGGGAAGGAAAGTTATGACCAACCTAGATAGCATATTCAAAAGCAGAGACATTACTTTGGCAACAAAGGTCCATCTAGTCAAGTCTACGGTTTTGATAGTAGTCATGTATGAATATAAGAGTTGGACTGTAAAGAAAGCTGAGTACTGAAGAATTGATGCTTTTGAATTGTGGTGTTGGACTGCAAGGAGATCCAACCAGTCCATCCTAAAGGAGATCAGTCCTGGGTGTACATTGGAAGGACTGATGTTGAAGTTGAAACTCCAATACTTTGGCCACCTGATGTTAAGAGCTGACTAATTGGAAAAGATCCTGATGCTGGGAAAGATTGAGGGCAGGAGGAGAAGGGGACGACAGAGGATGAGATGACTGGATGGCATCACTGACTCAATGGACATGGGTTTGGATGGACTCTGGGAGTTGGTGATGGACAGGGAAGCATGGCTTGGGTCAGTTCATGGGATCGCAAAGAGTCGGACATGACTGAGCAACTGAACTGAACGGAGGCATGTATCATTTGGATCTTTAGTCCATTTTGAGATTATTTTTGTATATGGTATTAGAGACTGTTCTAGTTTCATTCTTCTTCATATAGCTGTCCAGTTTTTCCAGCACCTCCTACTCAAGAAACTTTTTTCTGTTGTATATTTTTACCTCCTTCATCATAGGTTAATTGGCCATAAGTGCATAGGTTTATTTCTGGGCTGTCTATCCTGTTACATTGATCTGTGTCTGTTTTTGTGCCAGTATGATACTGCTTTCATTATTGTAGCTTTGTAGTGTAATCTGAAGTCAGGGAGTATGATTCTTTCTCAAGATTGAGTTTTTCTCTTTTGAACCTTGTTCTATTACAAAAATAGTATTTATGTTAAAGGTGGGATTTAATTTAAATCCTCTACAAAAGTATATTCTTATTCATAACCTTCATACATAATATTTTATTTATTTGGCTGCGCTCTTTGTTGCTGTGTGCAGGTTGTAGAGCATATGTGCTTAGTAGTTGTGGCTTAGAGGCTTAGTTGCCCTGTGGTATGTGGGGTCTTAGTTCCCTGAACAGGGATTGAACCTGCATCCCCTGCTTTGAAAGGGGGATTCTTAACCAGGAAAGTCCTAGTACATAATATTTACAACTAAGATGGAGAAGACAGTTAAAATGATTGAAAGTAAATATCAAGAGTGATCTTATGTATTTAAAACTTACCTTTACCAAGGAAGTTAATATTGAAAGAAATAGTCATCACTTAAAACTGAATATTTGTTGGAAGAACTGAAGCTGAAGCTCCAATACTTTGGCCACCTGGTGAGAAGAGATGAATCACTGAAAGACCCTGATGCTGGGAAAGATTGAAGGCAGGAGGAGAAGGGGATGAAGCAACAGTTAGAACTGCACATGAATCAATGGACTGGTTCAAAATTGGGAAAAGAGTACGTCAAGGCTGTATGTTGTCACCCAGCTTATTTACTTATATGCAGAATACATCATATGGAATGCCAGGCTGGATGAAACACAGGCTGGAATCAGGACTGCCAGGAGAAGTATCAAAAACATCAGATAGGCAGATGATACCATCTTGATGCCAGAAAGTAAGGAGGAACTAAAGAGCTTTTTGGTATGGTTAAGAGAGGAGCAAGATCCGATGCTGTAAAGAGCAATATTGCATAGGAACCTGGAATGTCAGGTCCATGAATCAAGGCAAATGGGAAGTGGACAAACAAGAGATGGCAAGGGTGAACCTCGACATTCTGGAAATCAGCGAACTAAAATGGACTGGATTGGGTGAATTTAACTCAGATGACTATTATATCTAATACTGGGGGCAGGAATCCCTCAGAAGAAATGGAGTAGCGATCATGGTCAACAAGAGTCCGAAATGCAGTACTTGGATGCACTCTCAAAAACTACAGAATGATCTCTGTTCATTTCCAAGGCAAACCATTCAATATCACAGTAATCCAAGTCTATGCCCCAACCAGTAATGCTGAAGAAGCCGAAGTTGAGTGGTTCTATGAAGACCTACAAGACCTTTTAGAACTAACACCCCCAAAAGATGTCCTTTTCATTATAGGGGACTGGAATGCAAAAGTAGGAAGTCAAGAAACACCTGGAGTAACAGGCAAATTTGGCTTTGGAATGCGAATTGAAGCAGGGCTAAGACTAATAGAGTTTTGCCAAGAA
>SJYW01036293.1:0-16637 GCA_006410735.1 Raphicerus campestris | reverse complement strand
GATGTTGAGTGAAAGTGAATAAACAGTTTTGATCCTTGGTACCTGAACACCATGGTCACCATTTTAACCAAGGTTATCTGTGCTGTGTTATCATTTCTGAGAACAGTTAGTTTGGGGAAGAAGGGCCATGCCAAGAGTAAGACCTCCTCGTTAGCACTCCACACATTCCAGGGCCATATCCGCCTTACGTTTCCTAACTCCGGGTGGCGGATTGTTCTGTGAAGATAACTCCTACATAGGACTCACACACCTCTTACTGCCCCAGCTTTGGTTTGTTCTTTGTTGAGGCCTTTGCTCCTTCTGTTGAATCTCTTATACTGTTTGGTTGCCCCTCAACGTCTGGGTTTTCTTTATCGCAGAGCCTCTCCATGCTGTGTGTAAAACCGTCTTATGTGAAAATGACTTGTAATGAAAAATCGCCACTCTGCTTTTTATCTCCATTGCCACTGGTTGTATGACTATTTGCTTAACCTCCTTGAGTCTCAATTTTCTCATCTATAAAAGGAGCCTGATAGGGTTGTTGTGGGTGGTACATGAGATAAGTATATAAAGCACACAGTAGCCTGAATTATTCTAGTGGCACTTCAACTGCTTGGTGGCAGTCACTTTTCTTTTCTTTTTTTATTTAAATTTATTTATTTTAATTAGAGGCTAATTACTTTACAATGTTGTATTGGTTTTGCCATACATCAACATGAATCTGCCACGGGTGTACACATGTTCCCCATCCTGTACCCCCTTCCGACCTCCCTCTCACTTTTCTTAAAACACAGAAGTTTATACATGCTTGGCTTTCCCTCTCACTTTTCTTAAAACACAGAAGTTTATACATGCTTGGCTTTTAATCTTTTAAAAATTTTGTGCCTTTTCATATGCCCTATGATTATCTCCCGGCCCCCACCTCCACCCCCCATTTTTCTGGCACTTTGCTTTCCTTTTTGGGTTGCGTGTTCAGCCTTAGTTGTTTCGATTCTTTGATCATACCAAGTACCCATTTACCCAGGCGTGTCCATTCAGCAGATACTCATGGATGGTTTCAGTGTGCTAAGCTCTGTGCTAGGTTTTGGGATAGAGAGGTGCTCTCATTCAAGGAGGGGAAAACACAGGGAAGCAGCCAGCTGGTAGGGGGAGTTCTGTAATGCTATTACTTTAAGCGTTATGGAAACCCAGACCCACGTCAAGGAATTTTAAATTTGTTTGATAAGATTGGAAAAGTAGGTTAGCTTTTAGCTGGACCTCTCATTTGGTGGATAAAAGAAAGATCATTTCAGGCAAAAGGAGCTATTTATACAAAGACAGGTAAAAATGTAAGGTACATATAATCACTAGGAAGTCAAAAGAAAAGGAAGAGCCTTTTTTTCAGATGTGGAAAAACTGCTTGCGGCAGTGCTTGCGTTATTTTCCTTGCATATATATGCAAAATGAGAGCAAATGCAGGGGTGGGGTAGCACACGCACTTAGAAGCAATATGTGGAAAGGGCATGTTGTTGAACTGACCTTCGTACTGTCAGTTTTTCCCTCCACTTGCTGTGTTTCTTCGTTTAATCGTTTACTGTATGCCAGGCACTTTACAACGGGTGTCTCTTTTAATCCAAACAACTTTATGAACCAAGATTTTCCTCATTTAACAGATGAGAAAACTGAGACTCAAAGACGTTTAAAAAAACTGAAACGAAAAAAACTGTCTGAGATATATAGCCTTTAAGTGGTTGAGCTCTTCCTCCGAACTAGTGTTATCTCCAAAGTTTCTGTTCTCTTCTCCCTTGAAATGTGGAGCTGCAGCCAAAGAGCCTTAGACTATTAGACTAGGTCCACCCAGTAAATTGCTGAGCAGTTGGATGACTGGTACAGGCAGCCAAAGCTCTCTAAGCTTTATTTCCTTCACCCAAGAAATTGAGTAATTGGAGCAGATGAATCTACACTTCCTTTTAACCTTATGATCTCTTCTTAACCTCCTTCCATCTGTTTGGTTCATATCTGATCATTTTGTTCAGCCAAGTATAAGTTAGGTGACGTAGTAGAGAATGTTCTTATCTCCAGGTTGCAAAGACATAACTACTTGGAGTTGTTTAAAATCACTTTTGAAATAAAAACAGTGATTGCCTCTGGGAATGTGGGAGAAGGAGATTGCCTAGGAAAAGACATGACAGAGGTTTTCTGGAGTAAAGAAAATCTAGATAGGAGTTGGGGTTATACAGGTGTACACTTACATGTTTCTGCAACTTCACTGCATGTACGTTTTGTACCAAAAGGAAAAAAGTGATAAGCAAACACTGAACTCTAGCTACTGATATGCCTGCTGAATTATTTAGAGTAAGTATACAGTTCAGTTCAGTCGCTCAGTTGTTTCCAACTCTTTGCAACCCCATGGACTGCAGCACACCAAGCCTCCCTGTCCATCACCAGATCCCAGAGTTTACTCAAACTCACGTCCATCGAGTCGCTGATGCCATCCAACCATCTCATTCTCTGTCGTCCCTTCTCCTCCCACCTTCAATCTTTCCCAGCATCAGGGTCTTTTCAAATGAGTCAGTTCTTCGCATCAGGTGGCCAAAGAATTGGAGGTTCGGCTTCAACATCAGTCCTTCCAATGAATATTCAAGACTGATCTCCTTGCAGTCCAAGGGATTCTCGAGAGTCTTCCAACACCACAGTTGAAAAGCATCAATTCTTTGCCGCTCAGCTTTCTTTATAGTCCAACTCTCACATCCATACATGACTACTGGAAAAACATAGCCTTGACTAGACGGACCTTTGTTGGCAAAGTAATATCTCCGCTTTTTAAGAAGCTGTATAGGTTGGTCAGGCTTCCCTGTGACTCAGAGGGTAACTTTTCTTTAATTTCATGGNATACTCATGGATGGTTTCAGTGTGCTAAGCTCTGTGCTAGGTTTTGGGATAGAGAGGTGCTCTCATTCAAGGAGGGGAAAACACAGGGAAGCAGCCAGCTGGTAGGGGGAGTTCTGTAATGCTATTACTTTAAGCGTTATGGAAACCCAGACCCACGTCAAGGAATTTTAAATTTGTTTGATAAGATTGGAAAAGTAGGTTAGCTTTTAGCTGGACCTCTCATTTGGTGGATAAAAGAAAGATCATTTCAGGCAAAAGGAGCTATTTATACAAAGACAGGTAAAAATGTAAGGTACATATAATCACTAGGAAGTCAAAAGAAAAGGAAGAGCCTTTTTTTCAGATGTGGAAAAACTGCTTGCGGCAGTGCTTGCGTTATTTTCCTTGCATATATATGCAAAATGAGAGCAAATGCAGGGGTGGGGTAGCACACGCACTTAGAAGCAATATGTGGAAAGGGCATGTTGTTGAACTGACCTTCGTACTGTCAATTTTTCCCTCCACTTGCTGTGTTTCTTCGTTTAATCGTTTACTGTATGCCAGGCACTTTACAACGGGTGTCTCTTTTAATCCAAACAACTTTATGAACCAAGATTTTCCTCATTTAACAGATGAGAAAACTGAGACTCAGAGACGTTTAAAAAAACTGAAACGAAAAAAACTGTCTGAGATATATAGCCTTTAAGTGGTTGAGCTCTTCCTCCGAACTAGTGTTATCTCCAAAGTTTCTGTTCTCTTCACCCTTGAAATGTGGAGCTGCAGCCAAAGAGCCTTAGACTATTAGACTAGGTCCACCCAGTAAATTGCTGAGCAGTTGGATGACTGGTACAGGCAGCCAAAGCTCTCTAAGTTTTATTTCCTTCACCCAAGAAATTGAGTAATTGGAGCAGATGAATCTACACTTCCTTTTAACCTTATGATCTCTTCTTAACCTCCTTCCATCTGTTTGGTTCATATCTGATCATTTTGTTCAGCCAAGTATAAGTTAGGTGACGTAGTAGAGAATGTTCTTATCTCCAGGTTGCAAAGACATAACTACTTGGAGTTGTTTAAAATCACTTTTGAAATAAAAACAGTGATTGCCTCTGGGAATGTGGGAGAAGGAGATTGCCTAGGAAAAGACATGACAGAGGTTTTCTGGAGTAAAGAAAATCTAGATAGGAGTTGGGGTTATACAGGTGTACACTTACATGTTTCTGCAACTTCACTGCATGTACGTTTTGTACCAAAAGGAAAAAAGTGATAAGCAAACACTGAACTCTAGCTACTGATATGCCTGCTGAATTATTTAGAGTAAGTATACAGTTCAGTTCAGTCGCTCAGTTGTTTCCAACTCTTTGCAACCCCATGGACTGCAGCACACCAAGCCTCCCTGTCCATCACCAGATCCCAGAGTTTACTCAAACTCACGTCCATCGAGTCGCTGATGCCATCCAACCATCTCATTCTCTGTCGTCCCTTCTCCTCCCACCTTCAATCTTTCCCAGCATCAGGGTCTTTTCAAATGAGTCAGTTCTTCGCATCAGGTGGCCAAAGAATTGGAGGTTCGGCTTCAACATCAGTCCTTCCAATGAATATTCAAGACTGATCTCCTTGCAGTCCAAGGGATTCTCGAGAGTCTTCCAACACCACAGTTGAAAAGCATCAATTCTTTGCCGCTCAGCTTTCTTTATAGTCCAACTCTCACATCCATACATGACTACTGGAAAAACATAGCCTTGACTAGACGGACCTTTGTTGGCAAAGTAATATCTCCGCTTTTTAAGAAGCTGTATAGGTTGGTCAGGCTTCCCTGTGACTCAGAGGGTAACTTTTCTTTAATTTCATGGCTGCAGTCACCATCTGCAGTGATTTTGGAGCCCCCCAAAAGAAAGTCTGTCACTGTTTCCACTGTTTCCCCATCTATTTGCCATGAACTGATGGAACCGGATGGCTTAGTTTTCTGAATGTTGAGTTTTAAGCCAACTTTTGCACTCTCCCCTTTCACTTTCATCAAGAGGCTGTTTAGTTCTTTGCTTTCTGCCATAAGGGTAGTGTCATCTGCATATCTGAGGTTATTGATATTTCTTCTGGCAGTCTTGATTTCAATTAGTGCTTCATCTGAACACTTTCATTTGTACAGAAAGTGTACAATTGCCTGTAATTTACTTTAAAATGCATGAAAGGTAAGCTATATTAATGAATGGAAAGAGAAATGGGTAGTTGAAGACATATGTGATAAAGTATAGTACAGTGTTAATGATAGAATCTAGCTAGTGCATGTATGGCGCCCACTGTAAAATTCTTTCTAATTTGCTATCTATGTAAAAGTTTTAAGAATAAATACATATATATTAGTATTAAATACAATAAATTCCTGAGGAGAAAAACCACTTTTAAAATGAGCTGACAAGATTTCATATCTCCAGCCTCCTTATTTGAATGGTCTTTGTTAGTACCACCCAAGGCTTTAGTTAGACTGTCATGAGTTTAAGTGACCTGATTTAAACAACTCAGGGAGATCTCTGCTTTCCTTAGCCAATCTTGTAGGTGGGGCAGGTTCCTTCCCTTAGACATTTCAAACTAGTCTAAGTGTCCCTCAGAGCTTAAGCTTGCCAAGCAAAGCTCATCTCTGTGGCTGTTTTGAGTCAGTAATAGTTATACCATATTTCTAGAAGCTAGTGTCATCAGCAGCCAAAGGTTAAACTTTTCTTCTCCCCTTTCCTACCCCAGGTATATCCTTCCCTGCCTCAGATATATCCTTTCCTACCTCAGATGAGGTTTGTTAAGGAAAAAAACATTCTTTGGTTTTGTGCTTTGTTTTCAGTCTAGCACTTGTTTGAGATGCTTTATATTTCTTTCACAAATCACACTTCGTGCTTTCACAGCACTTTAGTTGGAGACAGCTTCTCATTGTGCTGGTTTGAGTTCTGGCACTTCAGAGCATCTTCATTCTGAAGATTATTTGGAGCAGAGAGCTTTTCTTTTCGTTGGTTAAGCCTTAGCCTCTCCCCGCGTGTTCAGTCTCTCAGTTGTGTCCAGCTCTTTGTGACCCCATGGACTGTAGCTGGCCAGGCTCCTCTGCCCGTGGGATTTCCCAGAAAAGAATACCACAGTGGGTTGCCATTTCCTACTCCAGGGGGTTTTCCAGACCCGGGATCCAACCCACATCTACTGTGTCTCCTGCATTGGTGGGTAGATTCTTTACCCCTGTGCCACCTGGGAAGCCCTAACTGAGTATACCATCCAAATTGTGTTTGAAAATACTGGCATTAGGAGTGTATGAACTCTTGTGCAGTAAAAGAAGAGAGGGGAGGTGCTTGGAACAATGAATTCAATCATGGGATACCTAGTTTATTTTTTTTAATACAGTTAAATAGGTAAAATATGTTTTGAATTATTTTGTACTAAAAATGTCTTTTTCTTTTCTATAACTCATGACAGTAATTAATCACAAGTCATTTTACATACTGAAAACACAAGTTATTGACATGCTGTATGTTTGAAAATAAAGTATAACAAAATGAAATTTTACAAAATTTAAGTGAAACGGACATTTGAGATAAAATTGGAGTTGGAGGGCAAGGGAGAGAGAGGGATAGAATACTTCTTGAGTTTCACATGAGTCTCTGGCACTCAGTAGAGAGTATCTTTATTTAAAACCCACAAAACTGATGGGCAGAGGAAAGGAGAAATTTGACTACTTGGGTTATCCTGGAAGATTGGATGTGTAAATTTACATGAATCCCTGAGACGGGCAGGTGTATGTGAGTGCCAAATAATGTCTGAACTAACCCAGAAAAACTCACTTTTCTGCATGACTGTGGTGAAAGCATTGGTTCCCAACAACTTTCATGTTTATAAGGATTTTTTTTTTTAAGGACTAACTTACACATTGGGCAAGCAGCTCTGTAGTCCAAAAAGTATTGGCTGGATTTAATGTACTGGGGGCATGTGGATTCTGAAAAATGTCACACCTTGTCTATGCCAATAAATCAGAGTGTCTGTTCTTGATACTAAATCTGATGTCACTGGCAAATTTTCCTCCTTATTGGTAGGGTGATACTCAGAAGGGAGAAATTTTTTCCCTGTATTTTGCTCTCTCCCTGAGGTGTTCTTAAGATTTCTTTTTCTTTTCTTTCTTTCTTTCTTTTTTTTTTTAAGCTATGAAATAATACTGGCAAGTCCCAAGAAAACTAGCCTGGATTTCATTTTGTCTCTTCAGCTCTGTGTGATCTTGCACACATTCCTGACATGTTACAAACAGCTTGTGTCTCTGCATGTGCAGTATCCATTTTCAGTGGTGAAAGCCCCAAAAGGAAACAGATTGATTCTTCCATGCACAAACAGCTGGGCAGTTGTGGATGGAATTAATTGCTGATATGTATTGGCTGTGTTTTTCTTCTCTTGTCATTTCCTTTGCAGCTGTGAAAGTGAAATTTGACTTGAAAACAGACATTTCCAACAGTGCAAATCCAAAAAGTATCAAGATGGGACTCTTCAAATAGAATATCTAACTGCTACCTTTAAGTTGCTCGGTTTGGGGGTTAGATGGGGAAGAGCAAGGGATGGCAGCAGGTGATTCATAATTATATATACAGATGAAAAAGTAATTATATCAGGCAGTTGGACTATGAAAGGAAGATTTTAGAATGGGTTGACTTATATGACAAGAGTGACCTTATAATCCAGCAAAAGGTTAGATCAGTCAGCAGCACCTACCTCCTGAAAGAGGGTGTTCTAGGCCATCTCTCAAAATATTGAAATTTCAGTACTCCAGACTGATTTATTGTTCCAGTGTGAGGGAGTAGCAATTGGAGAGGGTAATGTGACAACATGTATCATTAAAAATATTTTCCCAGTCTTCTCCCAGAGCTTTTCCCATTGTTTGTTTTAAATTCTATATATTATTATACAGCTTATTTTGTACATGCTTAGGTATTTTATTGAGAAACCTATTTTTTTATTTCATTGGTTATAACAGTTCAGTTAATAATAACTGGTTGTGTCTCTGAATGTGCATACAGAAAGTAGTATTGATTAAAATCATTTTGAACAATAATCATGTTTAATAAGTCTCAATAACAGAAATTTTAAGTACTGTTAAAGGTTTTTAGACAGTATATATACATCCTATTGAATATCTTATTTGGAAATAAATCAGAAAAAATTAAAACATGGAGTTACTTGAAAAAGTGGATGATTGTAACTTTTTAAAAAGCCCAATGTGCATATTAATGATTTTCATCAAAATAATTTCCCCTTTTATGCATTTATTTCAATATCATATCGAAGCACAAATCAAATCCCTTGTTTTTGATGGCAACTCTTGCTAATTAGTTGATAAGAAAATGCTTTTTTTGTTTCTGCATTGCCAGGAGAACTGGAGCATTGGTAGAAAAGGATAGGTAATGCTTGAACGTGTTCAAGTCCGCAGTCTTAGCCAAATAGGCCAAAGTCAAGTTCTAGAGCAGTATTGCTGACACCTTGAGATATGCAGAAGCTGCTGTTGCTAAACTTAGAAGTTGGCATGGTTGGACTTCCTTTATAGTAATCCACTTCCACCTAACATTCTGTTGGCTGAGCTGCATGATCTACCTTGCATTTTATCTTTACTTTCTTCACGAAAAAGCAATGTCTGTATTTCATTCTGTGGCAGGAAGGCTGATCTACAAACCTTAAATTTTCTCCCATTTCTTTGAAGACAGTTAACCAATTAATTTTGACTCTGAGGCACCGCAGAGGACTGTGGCAACACTAACGTGCAGTTTGCCTTCACTGAGGTCGGTCTGGGTGTGTTGTTTCCCCTAGAGTGGGCTCCACCCTTGCTCTAACCGCACGGTGTGGATATCTCACTGTTTAAAACAAAGTTCATTTTTAGGGCAGTGTTGCATCAGAGTTGCCACACAAAACCCAGCTTAAGAAAATTACAGCAGCTTCCATTCTTTTTAATAAGTAAGTACAAAATTGTCCATTGTAATCCTGAGAGCTCACAGCTTTAGGGGGAAGCAGAGATAAGATAGATGGTTAATTTTGTGCCAGTTGCTACCAAGATGCAATATTCTTCTTGGGGAGGAGCCTGTGGCTTTATCAGTCAACTAAATTTTTCCGTTAGTTCACTTGTCTGCTTTTTGACCCTCTCGAACGGTTTACTGAATTGTTCTTAATTGTTTGGGAGGATGACATTGACTGTTTAAGGAAAATACTGATAGTCTCTCATGTGCTCATTAAGAGTAAAATGCTTAAAGTCGTGTTTTACACTGAATATATTGGACTCATTAATAGCATAATCTGGCAATACTGTATTTCAAGATATCATGGCGTGAACTTTGTGTGTAAGAGTGGGTTCATTGAATTAAAAAAAAGGCAGCATCTAAAGAGCCTTTATTTCTGCCATAATGATGCTTTGTCCTCCTGCTATCGGGTGTTTGTCAGAAGAGTTGGGGAAGGCTGAAGCCCAAAGTTCTGCTCCATGCCTTGTCTGTGCCTCTGTGTTCTTTCTAGCGTTTGTGACGTGAACGGTAAGTTGAACTATAGGAGATTTATTGTTATTCAGTGAGAGCCACATTCAGCAATAATTCTTTGCAAATGGGGGCTAACTTTCCTGTTTCTCACACTGGAGTTCTGTCTGGAGTTGGGTTTTAAATGCCTGTGAGTATTGAATTATGCACTGACCTACGAGGGCACAATGGAAGAGAGGCTGTGCTGTGCGATGTCTACACTCTTGTCTTCCTCTCGTGCAGGTTCAGTGTGTCCCCTTGTGGGGCCGACACACCCATTTGATACAAGCAAGTTGAATCATATGCCTTAGCTGAAATCTAAAGCTGTGTGCTGGAAACAGATTTTCTGTAAAGCTTGCAGGGGTGACATTGTGTCATCCTTTTTGGACTTGGATTTCCTAGCATTTCCTGCTTCAGCTTCTTGGTTGAATTACTACTCTTTGGTGGTAGTAGTAATGTGTTTAGCTATTTTCTAACATCACAAGGATATAAGAATAAAGTAAAAAATGGTATCATAGAAAGAAACACTAGCCTGGAAACCAAGAGGCTTTTACTTTGGACACTAGTTTATCTGTGAAATTAGGAATTTGGGTTAGCTCTCTAAGACCTTTTCCAGCTTAGAATACTCTCATTCTCTTTGTGAAAGAATCATGCCTATTCCAGAGATGCTAAAGGGAATGCATTAGTTTTGAGGGGAAAAAAAAAAGTTGAGATGTTAATCCAGAAACATTCTTACAAATGACGGTATAACTAAAGCTTTGCTTTAAATAAACTGTATGTTCAGAAATTTGGGGAATTTGCTATTTAGTATCTGAGGAGTAGAATTAGATATATAAATCATCTCTTCAACAAGAAAGTAAATTTTCGAGCTGTAACTCGGTGAATCTGTTGCCACAGGTGTTGTATAGACATTTTATTAAATGTTGCCTATACTCACTGTGGGCTTCCCTGGTGGCTCAGATGGTAAAGAATCCGCCTGCTATTCGGGAGACCTGGGTTCAGTCCCTGAGTTGGGAAGATCCCCTGGAGGAGGGCATGGCAACCCACTCCAGTATTCTCGCCTGGAGAATCCCATGGCCAGAGGAGCCTGGCGGGCTGCAGTCCATGGGCTCGCACAGAGCTGGCCTGCAGTGACTAAGCAGCAGCAGCAGCATGCTCAAGGGACAGTTATTCGTTCTATAGCCTTGGGTAAGTGGCTTTCAATCTTTTAAAAATACATATATTTTGCATCATGACCCAATACATGAACAACAGGCATACCACTTAATCTCCAAAATAAAAATTTTTTAGCACAAAAAACACACTGCTGTATTTTGTGTTCTGATTCATTTTTTAAAAAAGTGTTTCAGTTCACTGAGCTAGATGACCTCTGCTGTCCCTTTGAACTCTAGGAGAATATAGTTACTCCTGGAATTTTATTATTGCTCCAGAGCAAAACTTGGCAACTAGTTTGCTGTTAAATATTGAAGTTAAAAGCTTTTCTAGATAGATTTTATTTAGAGTGGTTACAGAAAGTCAGTAGGTGATGTCTCATACTCTATCTTATTTTTTTCTTGTAATTATTGTGTAGTGTAGAAAAAAAATTTTCCCCCCTTAGCCCTATTTTATAGCTGCCATCAAATCCCTTCCTCTTTACGTATGCTCTACAAACTTTATTTATGCCTACTGTGTTAATGAAAACTAACATACCATGACATGAAAAGGGTTAGAAAGTCTTTTCCAGAGAAATAAATTGTGTGTCATGTAGATTAGATACAGAGTGTCAAATTAGCCTTGATAGACCCTATCTTTCTTTGTTTTCCTCAGAATTTTCCCAGGGCTCACTATATTACCTTCTAAAAAGTACTAGTTTTGTACCTTAAAAAATGCATATGAAATATGATGAGACAATATAAAGGACATATGACAAAATGTCTCTTTCGCACCCTAATGTTTGAGCCCTGTGCCCTGGTGGGTATTTTCTTCTCTATTTTTTCCAGAAAATTTCTATGAATATGAGTGGATATCTTTTTTAAAAATCCAAATAAAATTATATTACACATAAACCATTGTGTATCTACCTCATTGTTTTTAATGGTTGTATAGTACTTCAGTATATGGATGGATATACTATCATTTATTTAAGCATTCATCTTTTAATAGATACCTGGATTATTTCAATTTCTCCCTTATCAGATATACTTAGTTTATCGGTCTTCTTTCCTGCCTCCATTTTGGGACAGAACCTAGAACCTAGGTGCTATTGGAAAGAGGTGAGAGTGCTGTGTGGAAATGGAAAAACCCCTTGTAAGGCTGGACCCCAGGAGCCATATGGGCCACCCCTCCTCTCCCTCCCACCAGCGGGGGAAGTCCCTAATGGAAGGAGCCTCCCTAATGGAAGGAGCCTCCCAGATCCTGGGGACCAATGACAGCACATTTCACCAGCTAAAGCCGCCCCACCCCAGCCACGTAGAAGGACCTGTCAACCCGCGACACCTCTGCCTGGCGACCTATCTGAACCCCCGTCCATCTAGCTTGACCATCCCTCGAAATGAACGTATAAAAGCCACCCCCAACACNATTCACTGAGCTAGATGACCTCTGCTGTCCCTTTGAACTCTAGGAGAATATAGTTACTCCTGGACTTTTATTATTGCTCCAGAGCAAAACTTGGCAACTAGTTTGCTGTTAAATATTGAAGTTAAAAGCTTTTCTAGATAGATTTTATTTAGAGTGGTTACAGAAAGTCAGTAGGTGATGTCTCATACTCTATCTTATTTTTTTCTTGTAATTATTGTGTAGTGTAGAAAAAAAATTTTCCCCCCTTAGCCCTATTTTATAGCTGCCATCAAATCCCTTCCTCTTTACGTATGCTGTACAAACTTTATTTATGCCTACTGTGTTAATGAAAACTAACATACCATGACATGAAAAGGGTTAGAAAGTCTTTTCCAGAGAAATAAATTGTGTGTCATGTAGATTAGATACAGAGTGTCAAATTAGCCTTGATAGACCCTATCTTTCTTTGTTTTCCTCAGAATTTTCCCAGGGCTCACTATATTACCTTCTAAAAAGTACTAGTTTTGTACCTTAAAAAATGCATATGAAATATGATGAGACAATATAAAGGACATATGACAAAATGTCTCTTTCGCACCCTAATGTTTGAGCCCTGTACCCTGGTGGGTATTTTCTTCTCTGTTTTTTCCAGAAAATTTCTATGAATATGAGTGGATATCTTTTTTAAAAATCCAAATAAAATTATATTACACATAAACCGTTGTGTATCTACCTCATTGTTTTTAATGGTTGTATAGTACTTCAGTATATGGATGGATATACTATCATTTATTTAAGCATTCATCTTTTAATAGATACCTGGATTATTTCAATTTCTCCCTTATCAGATATACTTAGTTTATCGGTCTTCTTTCCTGCCTCCATTTTGGGACAGAACCTAGAACCTAGGTGCTATTGGAAAGAGGTGAGAGTGCTGTGTGGAAATGGAAAAACCCCTTGTAAGGCTGGACCCCAGGAGCCATATGGGCCACCCCTCCTCTCCCTCCCACCAGCGGGGGAAGTCCCTAATGGAAGGAGCCTCTCTAATGGAAGGAGCCTCCCAGATCCTGGGGACCAATGACAGCACATTTCACCAGCTAAAGCCGCCCCACCCCAGCCACGTAGAAGGACCTGTCAACCCGCGACACCTCTGCCTGGCGACTTATCCGAACCCCCGTCCATCTAGCTTGACCATCCCTCGAAATGAACGCATAAAAGCCACCCCCAACACGGTGCGGGCGCGGACTTCCTCGACCTGCCTCGTTAGGGTCCGGGAACCCTGCCCCGGAGTGCTTCCCCATTAAAAGCCTGTTAGACACTCATTTCGGTGTCCTGGTCATCTTTACCTAACGCCTCTCACCACCTTTTGTTCCTCTGGGTAGAACACCAAAGTAGGCCCCACGGTCCCGACTATCATGAATGCCTAAAACTGCCCTGGGAGTCATTTTTCAGTAGATTAATGAAATAACATTGGGTTCAAAGTCTGGTAACTAGAGTGTGAGATTGTAAGTAGGTCACTTAACCCCGTTGATCTTCAGTTTTACCATCTATAAAATGACAGATTGAAATAGATGAGTTTTCATGTCCCTTCCAATTGTAATAGTTACATAGTATTTTTTAATATTGGCTTAAGCTCTAGAACCCAAATTGTATGAAGTTTCTGTTATTTAAATTTAAAACCCCTTTTGTGTATATTGTGTGGTCTGTAATTTGTTTGACCTGCCGTATGGTCTAAGCTATTTAAAAGTTTAAGAATGTTAAGAAAAAGAGAGGAAAGTTGAATAATATACTATATTTTACGTAAACTCTCCTTTTCTAAAAACAGAAAAATCACTTTCAGAAGTATAAAACCCTTTCCAGAAGTAAAAGCAAATCTTTTTATCAAGCTTTTGAATACTTGAGGAGAAGATTCTGAGTGAGGTGATGTTTGTTTTTTAAAATGGATCTTTGTAATTTTCAATGAATCCAGCCATTCAGAGTTAATCCTAAGGGCTTTGAAACTTGGCTTCAGTCCTCTTGTTTAAATTGTTTTCACATTCTAGCCCTCTAATCCATCTCCTTGTTTCATTGAATGCTAAAATTGATGTTGCTTGACATAGCTGAAGTTTTCTGATTTGGTGCTGAGGAAGCAGCCTTAGAGGTGACCTGTGTACTCCCATCCTGCCAGCAGAGTTATCGAATTACACAGCGAAGTTACAAAGTAACAGAAGCATGAGTTTTTGCTGTATCACATGTAGGATGTTTCAGTTCAGTTAAGTCCAGTTGCTCAGTTGTGTCCACTCTTTGCGACCTCATGAATCACAGCACACCAGGCCTCTCTGACCATCACCAACTCCTAGAGTTTACCCAAACTCGTGCATCAAGTCGGTGATGCCNGTTTCAGTTCAGTTAAGTCCAGTTGCTCAGTTGTGTCCACTCTTTGCGACCTCATGAATCACAGCACACCAGGCCTCTCTGACCATCACCAACTCCTAGAGTTTACCCAAACTCATGTGCATCAAGTCGGTGATGCCGTCCAGCCATCTCATCCTCTGTCATCCCCTTCTCCTCCTGCCCCCAATCCCTCCTAGCATCAGGGTCTTTTCCAATGAGTCAACTCTTCGATCAGGATGTTTAGCATTGCCTATTTCACAATTCTTATAATTCTGTCAAATGACAGCTATCCTGAAAGCAAAGTGGAATAAGAATGTCTTCATTTGATTTATATCATTAATAAAGGAGATAAGACATTTTCTTGCCGTGAAAGGAGAGGAGTCGGGGGGGGGGCGGTGCTGGTGACTCTAGCTTCTTAGCAGAAAGCTTGACATACCTTGAATAAGTGTGCTTCCCTGAAACCTGAGAGATTGTTATCCAAATAATGCTAGTATTCTATGTTAGTTTTCATGTCAATTGTTTGATATAGTTCAGTGTAGCAAAATGTATTGAGGACCTTCTAGGAGCCAAGAACTGCATTAAATAGTGGGAATGCCAGGTGACAGACAGTCTCACCAGAATCTACTAAAATGACAACTGTTGTTTCTTCCATTGTTGCAGTTTTCCAATATCCACTGGTAAGGAGAACTGGGCAGAAAAAGTTCTTCAAGTTTGAGAAACTAAATGAAAAAGTGTATTTCTGATATTTAATAAGGGGTATTAATATCTTCTTAGGGTAGAGTCAGTTACTGTTCTGTGTGTGGGTCTGCTGGTGACATCAGTGTCCCACTAATCAAATTCTAAATGAAACACATTTGTGATACATGGATTAGTTGAGCCCTCATTTTTGCCTATTGTTGCACTTATTGTACCTTGTATTTTATAATGGCTTAAACAGTTGCTTGTATGAAACTAGAAACTGGTCACACCATGTCTTGATGACATATCGCAATATCCTTGTCAAGTTACTTCATCCATTGTGGCATTTACAACTAAGGAAATTCTCCAGAGTTTAGAAATATACAGGATACTTCTGCCTACAGGATGTTGAACAAACTGTCTAAAACATTTGAAACCGTAGTAGAAAAATAGTCCCAGGATAGCAAAATCAGTCAAGTAGACTGTCGTTTGAGCTGAAGCAGAAAGCTTTTTAAACAAGAGAGAAATAGTCTAATCATTACTCTGGTCTGTTATGTATGCAATCCCAGAAGGGACTGCTTTTTCTCCTTTGGAGCCCAGCTTTTGGCCAGGGTCCTGTGACACACAGTGGGAATTCACTTCCTATCAGGAAACGCTGTTTTTCAATGTATTATCTTGTTGAGACAACCACAGTGGACAATAGGCTATTAATGTATTAGAACAACAAGTGTCATAACTAAGCCAATATTTGCTTTGTTTTGAGTGTTACCCTAAAAAAAAAAAAACCTTTGGCCAGGCTTCAGAATATGTTTGACCATCAGTAACTGCTGGGTACAAAAGCCACGACAGTTAAAAAGAACAAAGAAGAAAAAAGTGCTTTAATAATGGAGATGAACTTTTGCAGGTTTACTNAAAAAAAAAAAAAAAACCTTTGGCCAGGCTTCAGAATATGTTTGACCATCAGTAACTGCTGGGTACAAAAGCCATGACAGTTAAAAAGAACAAAGAAGAAAAAAGTGCTTTAATAATGGAGATGAACTTTTGCAGGTTTACTCACTTCCTATCAACAGAGAGAGAAGAATAAATTATTTCAGCTACGTTGTTGAGGGTATGAAAAATGTCCATCTAAAAGCCTGTTTTGAATTTTGGAAGCCATACCAAGAAACTGGAAGAAAAAAGCCTCCAACTCAAGTTCTCTCACAAAATATCAAGCCTTCAAAAGCTGTTACTTTTATAATGAATGATTAAGAAGAAAACTCCATTCAGGGGCTGGTTAGTATCAAATCACTAGTATAATTATGTGATAAGACTACAATAAAATTTCAGACTTAGAAAGTTGGCTGGAGGTCATGTTTCAAACCACCTCACTTTATACATCATGTAATTCAGACCTTACCTCTTCACTGAAACCTTCCCTTACTATCTTGATCCAGAATTCTGTTTATCAGCAGTCCTCAGCAACTCTTAGATATCTTATTTACTTTTGCATTTTTCCAAAACAGTTTAATTAAAAGGTGACGAATCAGGAAATATTAGGGGGTGGGGAACCCAAAAGAGCGTACCATGTGAGTCCACTGGCTCAGTCACAAAGAAATAACATCATCAAAAAAGATATTTAATACAAATTTTATACAAAGAAAATGTGAAAAAAAATTCCATATGCTAAAAGCAATTATGCTTCACAAATAAGGCCAGCTAGGCTAGGTTTGGGGGGTTTTT
>SJYW01036292.1:0-13112 GCA_006410735.1 Raphicerus campestris | reverse complement strand
ATGAAAGTGAAAAGTGAAAGTGAAGTCACTCAGTTGTGTCCGACTCCCAGCGACCCCATGGACTGCAGCCCACCAGGCTCTTCCGTCCATGGGATTTTTCCAGGCAAGAGTACTGGAGTGGGATGCCATTGCCTTCTCTGAACAGTGTACTAGGGTCCCCTTATTTCTACATCTTCACCAAATTTTGTTATCTGTTGATATCTTGATGGTAGCCCTTGTGTTACTGAGTCTAAGCTCACACTGTTTGCTGCATGACAGGCCAGTGAATCAAGAGACAAGTCATTAGGGCAAGGAATAGCAACTTTATTCACAAAGTCAGCAGACTGAGAAGATGGTCGGCTAGTGTCCCAAACAACCATCCTACCAACCTTGTAGTTCAGGCTTCTTTTATCCTAAAAGGGGAGAGAGTGTGGCTGGTTGTTGCAAACTTCTTGGTGCAGGAATCCTCTGTTCTTGGAGCTGTCCATGTGGGTCTGATCATAATGTTCCTGTAAATTTACAACAAGGCAGCTGTTACTTTATTTCTAGAAGTGTTTTACCTTTAAAGGTCAGAGCCTTGAGAATAGGCTGTAATGTATGTTGCAGGCTCCAGGCACACTCATTACAGAGGTTCAGACCCAGCATGACTGAGTGAGCACAAGGTTAGACAACATGTGCAAGCATGACAGTAGAGCACAAGGTTAGCACTAAAGGAATGGACCTAGTGTGGAGTCAGATCTGATATTCTTTGTTAGAATTCTGAACAGATATGAGGTGATACCTCTTTGCGGTTTTGATTTGTATTTCTCTATTTAGTGATGTTCAGCATCTTTCACCTGCCTGTTGGCCACCTGTATGTCTTCTTTGGAAAAAAAAAATGTCTATTTAGGTTTTCTGCCCGTTTTCTGATTGGGTTGTGTTGTTTGTTTTGGTATTTTGTTTTATGAGCTGTTCATATACTTTAGATATTAATCCCTCGTTGGTCATATCATTTGCGAATATTTTCTGGCATTCCATAGATGGCGTGTGCATTTTGTTGATGATTTCCTTAGTTGTGTAAAAGCTTTTAAGTGTAGTTAGTTCTTACTTGTTTACTTTTGCTTTTGTTTATTTTGCTTTAGGGGACAAATCTAAAGAAATACTGGTACAATTTATGTCAGACATTTCTCCTTATTTTTTCTTCTAGGAGTTTTATGGTTCCCAATCTTACATGTAGGTCTTTAATTCATTTTGAGCTTGTTTTTGTATATACTGTGACAAAATGTTCTAATCTAAGCCTTGTGAGTAGCTGTCCAGTTTTTCCAGCACCACTTAATGAAGAGACTGTCTTTTTTTCCACTGTATATTCTTGCCTCCTTTGTTATAATCTTTGTTCAATTAATCTTTGTTATAGATTAATTGAACATAGATGCATGGGTTTATTTCTGCATCTCTATCTATTCCATTTATCTATGTGGTTTTGTGCCAATATCATGCTATTTTGATTTCTGTAGCTTTGTAGTGTAGTCTGAACCTAGGAAATATGGTATCTGCAGCCTTGTTATCATTTTCTCAAGATTGCTTTGGGAATTCAGGGATTTGTGAACTTCCTGATGTTCAAGCTGGTTTTAGAAAAGGCAGAGGAACCAGAGATCAAATTNTTTCTCTTATTATCTCTTCTGTACTTACTAAGACTAATTGTATGTGTGTGCTTAGTCGCTGAGCTACCCAGGAAGCAGTAAGACTAATTACTCAGTTTTTGTAACAAGAATCAATATGTAAAAGTTTGGATATCACTAATAACAATGAAGTTAATCAGGATCTATATTTTGGCACTGGACAAGGTAACATGGTAGTATTCAAGAGTAACTAACCGGGATTTCCCTGATGATCCAGTTGTTAAGACTCAGCACTTCAACTGCACGGGGCACAGGTTTGATTCCTGGAGGGGAAATAAGATCCAGCATGCCTCCTGTCTCCACCAAAAATTTTTTAAAGAAGTGTCTGTTTCATAAGAGAATACTGACAATACATTGTAATTTTTAAATGATGTGTTTAATATCATTGGCTTCCCTGATAGCTCAGTTGGTAAAGAAGAGAAAGACTACCCATTTCAGTATTCTGGCCTGGAGAATTCCATGGACTATACTATAGTCCATGGGTTTGCAAAGAGTCAGGCACAACTGAGTGACTTTCACTTTAATATCATTATTAATTAAACATTTTTAGTAGTAGAATTGTTATTTCAAAATATATATGCACATTTCTGATATTTACTAGTATTGTCTGTTTCCTCTGGTAAACTTGTGAAAATTTATATTCCCATCTTTCTTAAATTAGATCCTTACCAATAATAATACTGTCACTTATAAAACATAGACACACATTTATATCAAGTAATTTAATGCTTAGAAAATGACATCTGGTCATTTGGTTGAACTGTGTTTATTTTTTGTAAAATTATTAAATAGCCTAAATCTTAATTTTTACATCAAGAAAATATTAATTAAAACAGATTTCCAATCCAGACAATCTATAAATAGAGACTTGATAGCCACATTATTCTTCTTGTTTTTTAAATTTAAGTATAGTTCATTTACAATATTAGTTTCAGGTTACAGTGTAGTGATTCAGTGTTTTTATATATTAGACTCCAGTTAAAGTCATAAAATAGATATATTGCCTTGTACTATACCATGTACCTTTGTTGCTTATTGTTTTACCTGTAGTATTTTGTATCTTTTCATCCTGTACACCTGTTTGGAACCTCCCCCATCCCTTCCCCCTGGTAAACTTTAGTTTGTTTCCTATATCTGTGAGTCTGTTTCTGTTTTGTTGTATTAATTAATTTTATTTTTATTTTTTATTTTATTTTCATTCATTTTATGTTTTCGATTCCATGTATAAGTGAAAGCATGCAGTGTTTGTCTTTTTCTGATATTTACTAAGCATAATGCCCTGTAGGTTTTTTCTTGTTGCAAATCACAGAATTTCATTTTTTAAGGGCTGAGTAATATTTCATTGTATATATATTTATATACCACATCTTTACGCATTCATCTGAACACTTAATGAGTGTTCATTAATGAACACTTAGCTTGCTTCCATATCTTGGCAATTGTAAACAATGAACATTGGGGTTCATGTATCTTTTCAGATTATTTTCACAGAAAATGTGTCTACATTTTCTTTTGATATATACCCAGGAATGGAATTTCTAGATCTTATGGTAGTTCTATTTGTAGTTTTTAAGAAACCTTCACACTGTTTTCCATAGTGGTTGTATCAGTTTACATTTCTACCAACAGTGAATTGCTGCTGCTGCTGCTGCTAAGTCGCTTCAGTCGTGTCCAACTCTGTGCAACCCCATAGACGACTGCCCACCAGGCTCCCACGTCCCTGGGATTCTCCAGGCAAGAACACTGGAGTGGATTGCCATTTCCATCTCCAATGCATGAAAGTGAAAAGTGAAAGTGAAGTCACTCAGTTGTGTCTGACTCCCAGCGACCCCATGGACTGCAGCCCACCAGGCTCCTCCGTCCATGGGATTTTTCCAGGCAAGAGTACTGGAGTGGGATGCCATTGCCTTCTCCGAACAGTGTACTAGGCCCCCTTATTTCTACATCTTCACCAAATTTTGTTATCTGTTGATATCTTGATGGTAGCCATTGTGTTACTGAGTCTAAGCTCACACTGTTTGCTGCATGACAGGCCAGTGAATCAAGAGACAAGTCGTTAGGGCAAGGAATAGCAACTTTAATCACAAAGTCAGCAGACTGAGAAGATGGTCGGCTAGTGTCCCAAACAACCATCCTACCAACCTTGTAGTTCAAGCTTCTTTTATCCTAAAAGGGGAGAGAGTGTGGCTGGTTGTTGCAAACTTCTTGGTGCAGGAATCCTCTGTTCTTGGAGCTGTCCATGTGGGTCTGATCATAATGTTCTGTAAATTTACAACAAGGCAGCTGTTACTTTATTTCTAGAAGTGTTTTACCTTTAAAGGTCAGAGCCTTGAGAATAGGCTGTAATGTATGTTGCAGGCTCCAGGCACACTCATTACAGAGGTTCAGACCCAGCATGACTGAGTGAGCACAAGGTTAGACAACATGTGCAAGCATGACAGTAGAGCACAAGGTTAGCACTAAAGGAATGGACCTAGTGTGGAGTCAGATCTGATATTCTTTGTTAGAATTCTGAACAGATATGAGGTGATACNTCTGTTTCTGTTTTGTTGTATTAATTAATTTTATTTTTATTTTTTATTTTATTTTCATTCATTTTATGTTTTCGATTCCATGTATAAGTGAAAGCATGCAGTGTTTGTCTTTTTCTGATATTTACTAAGCATAATGCCCTGTAGGTTTTTTCTTGTTGCAAATCACAGAATTTCATTTTTTAAGGGCTGAGTAATATTTCATTGTATATATATTTATATACCACATCTTTACGCATTCATCTGAACACTTAATGAGTGTTCATTAATGAACACTTAGCTTGCTTCCATATCTTGGCAATTGTAAACAATGAACATTGGGGTTCATGTATCTTTTCAGATTATTTTCACAGAAAATGTGTCTACATTTTCTTTTGATATATACCCAGGAATGGAATTTCTAGATCTTATGGTAGTTCTATTTGTAGTTTTTAAGAAACCTTCACACTGTTTTCCATAGTGGTTGTATCAGTTTACATTTCTACCAACAGTGAATTGCTGCTGCTGCTGCTGCTAAGTCGCTTCAGTCGTGTCCAACTCTGTGCAACCCCATAGACGACTGCCCACCAGGCTCCCACGTCCCTGGGATTCTCCAGGCAAGAACACTGGAGTGGATTGCCATTTCCATCTCCAATGCATGAAAGTGAAAAGTGAAAGTGAAGTCACTCAGTTGTGTCTGACTCCCAGCGACCCCATGGACTGCAGCCCACCAGGCTCCTCCGTCCATGGGATTTTTCCAGGCAAGAGTACTGGAGTGGGATGCCATTGCCTTCTCCGAACAGTGTACTAGGCCCCCTTATTTCTACATCTTCACCAAATTTTGTTATCTGTTGATATCTTGATGGTAGCCATTGTGTTACTGAGTCTAAGCTCACACTGTTTGCTGCATGACAGGCCAGTGAATCAAGAGACAAGTCGTTAGGGCAAGGAATAGCAACTTTAATCACAAAGTCAGCAGACTGAGAAGATGGTCGGCTAGTGTCCCAAACAACCATCCTACCAACCTTGTAGTTCAAGCTTCTTTTATCCTAAAAGGGGAGAGAGTGTGGCTGGTTGTTGCAAACTTCTTGGTGCAGGAATCCTCTGTTCTTGGAGCTGTCCATGTGGGTCTGATCATAATGTTCTGTAAATTTACAACAAGGCAGCTGTTACTTTATTTCTAGAAGTGTTTTACCTTTAAAGGTCAGAGCCTTGAGAATAGGCTGTAATGTATGTTGCAGGCTCCAGGCACACTCATTACAGAGGTTCAGACCCAGCATGACTGAGTGAGCACAAAGTTAGACAACATGTGCAAGCATGACAGTAGAGCACAAGGTTAGCACTAAAGGAATGGACCTAGTGTGGAGTCAGATCTGATATTCTTTGTTAGAATTCTGACAGATATGAGGTGATACCTCTTTGTGGTTTTGATTTGTATTTCTCTATTTAGTGATGTTCAGCATCTTTCACCTGCCTGTTGGCCACCTGTATGTCTTCTTTGGAAAAAAAAAATGTCTATTTAGGTCTTCTGCCCGTTTTCTGATTGGGTTGTGTTGTTTGTTTTGGTATTTTGTTTTATGAGCTGTTCATATACTTTAGATATTAATCCCTCGTTGGTCATATCATTTGCCAATATTTTCTGGCATTCCATAGATGGCGTGTGCATTTTGTTGATGATTTCCTTAGTTGTGTAAAAGCTTTTAAGTGTAGTTAGTTCTTACTTGTTTACTTTTGCTTTAGTTTATTTTGCTTTAGGGGACAAATCTAAAGAAATACTGGTACAATTTATGTCAGACATTTCTCCTTATGTTTTCTTCTAGGAGTTTTATGGTTCCCAATCTTACATGTAGGTCTTTAATTCATTTTGAGCTTGTTTTTGTATATACTGTGACAAAATGTTCTAATCTAAGCCTTGTGAGTAGCTGTCCAGTTTTTCCAGCACCACTTAATGAAGAGACTGTCTTTTTTTCCACTGTATATTCTTGCCTCCTTTGTTATAATCTTCTGTTATAATCTTTGTTCAATTAATCTTTGTTATAGATTAATTGAACATAGATGCATGGGTTTATTTCTGCATCTCTATCTATTCCATTTATCTATGTGGTTTTGTGCCAATATCATGCTATTTTGATTTCTGTAGCTTTGTAGTGTAGTCTGAACCTAGGAAATATGGTATCTGCAGCCTTGTTATCATTTTCTCAAGATTGCTTTGGGAATTCAGGGATTTGTGAACTTCCTGATGTTCAAGCTGGTTTTAGAAAAGGCAGAGGAACCAGAGATCAAATTGCCAACATCCTCTGGATCATGGAAAAAGCAAGAGAGTTCCAGGTAAACATCTATTTCTGCTTTCTTGACTATGCCAAAGCCTTTGACTGTGTGGATCACAATCAACTGTGGAAAATTCTGAAAGAGATGGGAATACCAGACCACCTGACCTGCCTCTTGAGAAATCTGTATGCAAGCCAGGAAGCAACAGTTAGAACTGGACATGGAACAACAGACTGGTTCCAAATAGGAAAAAGAGTATGTGAAGGCTATATATTGTCACCCTGCTTATTTAACTTCTATGCAGAGTACATCATGAGAAACGCTGGGCTGGAAGAAACACAAGCTGGAATCAAGACTGCCAGGAGAAATATCAATAACCTCAGATATGCAGATGACACCATCCTTATGGCAGAAAGTGAAGAGGAGCTAAAAAGCCTCTTGATGAAAGTGAAAGAGGAGAGTGAAAAGGCTTAAAGCTCAACATTCAGAAAATAAAGATCGTGGCATCCGGTCCCATCACTTCATGGGAAATAGATGGAGAAACGGTGGAAACAGTGTCAGACTTTTTTGGGGGGCTCCAAAATCACTGCAGATGGTGATTGCAGCCATGAAATTAAAAGATGCATACTTCTTGGAAGAAAAGTTATGACCAACCTAGATAGCATATTCAGAAGCAGAGACATTACTTTGCTGGCTAAGGTCTGTCTAGTCAAGGCTATGGATTTTCCTGTGGTCATGTATGGATGTGAGAGTTGGACTGTGAAGAAGGCTGAGCACCAAAGAATTGATGCTTTTGAACTGTGGTGTTGGAGAAGACTCTTGAGAGTCCCTTGGACTGCAAGGAGATCCAACCAGTCCATTCTGAAGGAGATCAACCCTGGGATTTCTTGGAAGGAATGATGCTAAAGCTGAAACTCCAGTACTCTGGCCACCTCATGCGAAGAGTTGGCTCATTAGAAAAGACTCTGGTGCTGGGAGGGATTGGGGGCAGGAAGAGAAGGGGACGACCGAGGATGAGATGGCTGGATGGTGTCACTGACTCGATGGATGTGAGTCTGAATGAACTCTGGGAGTTGGTGGTGGACAGGGAGGCCTGGCGTGCTGCGATTGATGGGGTCGCAAAGAGTTGGACACGACTGAGTGACTGAACTGAATTGTGATTTATTCACTCTATTTCTGTGAGAAACATCCTTGAAATTTTGATAGGGATTGCACTAAATCTTTGGATTGCTTTGGGGAGTATGGACACTAACAATATTCTTCCAATCTAAGAGTTTAGGCTATATTTCCATTTCTTAATATCATTTTCAATTTTTTAAAAATCAGTCTTCTGCTTTTCAGAGCATAGGTCTGGTACAATACTGGTACAGTTTATGTCGGAGCATTCTCCTTATGTTTTCTTCTAGGAGTTTTATGGTTCCCAATCTTACATGTAGGTCTTTAATTCATTTTGAGTTTGTTTTTGTATATAGTGTGAACACATTTCAGGTTGAAATGTGTTCCCCTTATATTTGTTCTCTTTTATATTTGCTTTTTCATATTCTTTGATTATTTTCCCTATTGTATTAGAGAAACAAAATTGGCATTAAAAATTATGCTGCCTACTAGACTTATTAGGAGAACTGGTAAACTTTTATAAGTCACAGCTTGTTGGATTTTAGAGTGATTGTGAAAGTGAAAGAGAGTGAAGAAGTTGACTTGAAGCTCAACGTTCAGAAAACGAAGATCATGGCCTCCGGTCCCATCACTTCATGGGAAATAGATGGGGAAACAGTGGAAACAGTGTCAGAGGTTATTTTTGGGGGCTCCAAAATCACTGCAGATGGTGACTGCAGCCATGAAATTAGAAGACGCTTACTCCTTGGAAGAAAAGTTATGACCAACCTAGATAGCATATTCAAAAGCAGAGACATTACTTTGCCGACTAGGGTCCATCTAGTCAAGGCTATGGTTTTTCCTGTGGTCATGTATGGATGTGAGAGTTGGACTGTGAAGAAGGCTGAGTGCCGAAGAATTGATGCTTTTGACCTGTGGTGTTGGAGAAGACTCTTGAGAGTCCCTTGGACTGCAAGGAGATCCAACCAGTCCGTCCTAAAGGAGATCAGTCCTAGGTATTCATTGGAAGGACTGATGTTGAAGCTGAAACTCCAATACTTTGGCCACCTGATGCGAAGAGCTGACTCATTGGAAAAGACCCTGATGCTGGGAAAGATTGAGGGCAGGAGGAGAAGGGGATGAGAGGATGTGATGGTTGGATGGCATCACCAACTCAATGGACATGGGTTTGGGTGTACTCTGAAAGTTGGTGATGGATAAGGAGGCCTGGTGTGCTGCCGTTCATGGGGTTGCAGAGTCAAACACGACTGAGTGACTGAACTGAAGAGTCAGTTAAAATTTATCTAGTAGAATCACATGTAAGTGGAAATTGTTTTACAAAAAACTTGCCTGTTAATTTAACACAACTAAGTATATATTAATAACACTTATAATTGGAAATAGGAAAATTCTGCTGAAATAGCACTAGAATATGTATTCATTAAACTAACCTCAGTTTTGGATCCTTAAGAATGTTTATTTTGACTACATTGACACACCTGGGGAAATTCCAAGCATGGGCTGATAATGTTTATGAAAGTTGTAATTAAAGTTGTAACATTTATGAAAACTTTATCTGAATAAAAAAATATTAAATGGATAAGGTAAAGGATAAATTAGCACCATTTTCTGTCAGAAAAAAAGTGGCTTAAAGCAAAAGGAAAATCTTTTACATTATATGTTGTACTTTAAAATGATAAACCCAAAGTGATACATTTAGTATAAAAAATCCTCAAAAATTAAAAAAAAAATCATAGAAAACATCTAATTTGGCTCTATCTCCTGGAAAATTTGTTACTCTGTATTAATAGTAAGTGTCCAGAAATAATTCATTTCTAGGTAAATTTTTTTCTGGCCCTTTAGAGTACTAAATAGCAGCCCCATATTTTGGTTATGTATTCAGCCTACTGATTTCAAAAACCAAAAAAAAACAAAACAAAAACATCCTTTTGGCATTTTCTCCCCAAGATTTATTATTTTTTCTCTCCATCACTTCCTTCTTCTTCTTCTTCTTCTTCTTCTTCTTTTTTTTCATATTTTTGTCCTTGGCCTGGCTTTCTGGCAATCTCCTTTTCCTTACTGCTGCCTCTTCTTGCCTTATTCTCAGGGTGAGATCATACTCTTTGTGGAGTTAATGGTATTTAGATGTGGGATTTGTACTGAAACCTACACTGAAGTCTACCGCATGATGATAGTGAAGACACATAGAACCCATTTTATTTTCCATGATGAGTGCTTGGTTGTTCTATTTTTGTCATTTCGGTAATCTGGGATGATAAATAGGGCATTCTGCTAAAATTACCACTCTCTGCAAAATATCCTCTGTTCAACCTTATTACCTCCCTCCTTCATTAATTGCTTTTTTCCAAAAGAGTCATGATGGAGTTCAGAGCACTTAAAAACACATTAGCTTCAAGAATATGGACAGAATATGTATGAGTCCCTAACCACCTCCAAATTTAAAAATATTACACCTTCACTACTGAAGGTCGTATTGCTTAGACTCCTGTATCCTATTAGGGAAAAAAAAAAAACATTTCCTGCAAAGTCTTCTGTGCAACCAACGGTGATAAGGATGGATTTTTCACGAGGTCAGCCTCCAAGAACCACACACTGTAGATAACATTGAGATAGGTAAAGATCTTCATTTTAGGAAAAGTACAACCTATGCTGTGCCAAGAACACAGTAAACACCAACAAAATGTTAATTCTCTTTATTTGTCCTCCTCTTCTGAACTCTGATGTCAGAAAAAGTGCNTCATTTTAGGAAAAGTACAACCTATGCTGTGCCAAGAACACAGTAAACACCAACAAAATGTTAATTCTCTTTATTTGTCCTCCTCTTCTGCACTCTGATGTCAGAAAAAGTGTCACTGACATCACTGAACATGTGAATATATCCTGAAATTAGTGATACTGGCTATGAGGTATTTTGGCCATGCTGTTGCCCAAATCATAAAAACCCAAAATTCAGTCATGAAACACTATTCTAAATTTTTTTCAGTGGCTTTTCACCACCTACAGAATATAGTCTGAGTTCCTTTGCTTGGTGTGCTCTTAATGTTTGAACTCCCAAATCTTATTTTCACTTTCAGAAAAACAAAAAGACAAAACTGATCCCTTAATTAAAAAATTGTTTCAGAATAAAACAGGCTTCCCATCCCTCTGAACTTGTATAAATGATGTTCCTTCTTCCTGGAATGCCTGTCCCTTCACCTTTGTGGTCACTGCCCTCCTCCACTGCCCCCACACCCCGGCTTTTCATTTTAATTCTTTCTTAGTCTTCAAGAGCTACATCAAAGTCACCTCCTGAAAGAGTCCATCCCCGACACCTCTCCCTCAATTTGAATTAGGTACCCCTTCCAGACACATCTGATCCATTCTGTCCTTCAACATTTTACATACTTTATTGCTCTTCCAATATTATTATTTTCTTGACTGTCTCCTCTGTCTTACTGAAGGAAAGGGACAATGCCCTTTAATCACTGTATCTCTGTTTACCTAGAACCTAATCTGTGTTTAAAAAGTCCTGGTGACTAAATGGATGGCAAGGTGTGTACTCTGGTAGAGGGAGTAATAAGGACAGTCTATGCTCAAAATCTATTTCTGAATTAAAATTCATAGTATTCTTTGATGTAAAGTGATCGACATGCATGTCTCCTATATATGTATATATTTTTTCTTTNATTATTATTTTCTTGACTGTCTCCTCTGTCTTACTGAAGGAAAGGGACAATGCCCTTTAATCACTGTATCTCTGTTTACCTCGAACCTAATCTGTGTTTAAAAAGTCCTGTTGACTAAATGGATGGCAAGGTGTGTACTCTGGTAGAGGGAGTAATAAGGACAGTCTATACTCAGAATCTATTTCTGAATTAAAATTCATAGTATTCTTTGATGTAAAGTGATCTACATGCATGTCTCCTATATATGTATATATTTTTTCTTTCATACATTGGAAAATTGGAAGGTCTTGAAAATGAGCTTTCTTTTTCTGGGCAAGGGGTGATAAAATGATACAAGTGAAAAAAAAACCGTAATTTTAAACTTAATAAAAGCAAAGGATAAGGATTAGTTATATGCTTCAGTGCATTATTTCTATAATACTTTTGCCCTTCTAAATGTTCTTTCCAGCTGATTGATTCTGGATACTTCAAATCCATGATCTCATGATACCATGTAGCAGGGTTCTGTTTTTTCAAAGTGGTTCATAAACTAAATGACCTCCACCCTCTAGAGCACAAAAACCCTGAGGTCCAGGTTGCATACTGGGCCCAGTTCCATTGGTATAAGCCCCAGTTTGGTCTGTAGAGCCTGTCTCTGGTGACTTCTCAGTGTTAGTGACTGTGGATATGATATGTAACTGCTTTATGATAAAAATGAGACTGTGGCATCATTGAATTAATTAGACAAGAAGATAATTAGAAATGAAATCTCTTCAGTGTCTTAAGCACCAACAGTGGAAAATGAAGTTCAATAAATACACTCCAGACTTTGAACTTCACTTTTGATTAATTAGCGAATTTTAATGGCCTTCCATAATGTGACAGCTACTCCATTGATCCACCTAATTAAGGATCATGAAAGTAAAAAGATTTCTCTTCACTTTGATGGTAGAATTTCCCCTTGAAATCAGTCAGACTGCTCGAATGGCTGTTGAGAATAATACTGGCATTGTTATGCATAATGTTCAGTATATCATAGTCCAGTGAGACCTGTATTATTGCATACTTTTATTTCACTTTTGTTTATTTGGGCACCAGGTAGAGAAGAAGAAGATGGAATACTCAGTAGGGACAATGATTTAAAACTGTAAATATCCCATCAAATGTTCTGCAAAGGGTAGATGTTAATTATTTATAGCTATTGATCTAAAGCCCATTTGACTTATTACATACATCATTGTATGCTCATTCTAGCATGAAATACTATGAAAAAGACTGACAAACTGTATTAAAATCTGTGGAAGCTTGGAAACCATGCATTCAGAGTGTGGGTGATATTTCTCAAGCAGTTCTCTGCTGCACTAAGAGATCAGATAATTTTATGTATGAAGACCTCTTTTACCCTCAACACAATGTCAAAGAGATATAATGAAAGAAAACACAGAGAAAACCCACAAATAAACCAAATGTGTTGGGATCCTCTTTTTTGCTAAAGGAACCAGGATGGGCTTCTGCTGAGCTTGGAGAAGAGCGGCCAGGAACTGGGCATGAAGTACCTCTGGGGCTGCAGTGCACTGTGTGTTTCCGCTCAGGTTTGAACGTGAACACCACAAGTTCTCTTGTTTCTACTCCGTGAAGGTTGGGACTCATGACATAGGGAAAGATCAAAAGGTTGAAAAGTTGGTCCAGCTTGACAGACAGCCCTGACAGTAAGCATCCACACCACAAGCTTCTGTCCTTCCGTCCCACTTCTTTCATTCTTTCTGTCTTGTGCTTAGTCAATGAGTTGGTACCATTGTGAGACCATATTAAACTGCTGCACTATGGTGAATGGTAGGCTTCCCAAGTGGTACTCAGTTCAGTTCAGTTCAGTTCTGTCACGTCTGACTCTTTACGACCCCATGAATTGCAGCATGCCAGGCCTCCCTGTCCATCAC
>SJYW01036286.1:69605-94096 GCA_006410735.1 Raphicerus campestris | reverse complement strand
AAAAAAAAAAAAAGGGATACAAAAAATAGAGCATCCACCACAGTATTTCAAATATGGAGTCTTGTGGCAGTGGAGGAGGAGGGACTTGATTCTAGGGTAGAACTCAAAATCTTCAAGAGTAGCAGAGTGTACAGAATGCCTCTCAACTTAAGTTGCATAAACCTTCCCAGGAAACTCCAGCAATGGCAGTGTGTATATGATAGCACTTTGGAGGCCTGTGATGTGAACAGGAGGGTTAACACATTCTATAAGGAAACCAGAGAAGCACAACTAGTGTTCTCCAGGGTCCTATATCTTCCCTGTCCTTGCTTGAAAGAGTTCTGCTGCATTGGAAGTCAGCAGCTGGCTCAGGATGGGCACACGTACAAAAGCTGTCTTTGACTTTGGACTTCTTACTACCCAGAGTCATCATGCCACTCTGTGGGTCTAAAAGCAGCCAAAGATGTGGACCCCATGTTTCTACCATCTTTTCAAAATAAATCTCAGAATCCAGAACACAAAGAGCTCACCTTTGAAGCACTGGTCTTTGGCACTTGGCCACCCAAAGAAACTTTCAAAAGCCAGATTTAATCTATCTGATTGTTTTATAGAATTGCTGGTTTCTAAGCTGCATTATTTCAACATCAATTAAGAAGAATATTTGAGACACTCTGGGTAGACTTCTGCTTATGAGCCCATGTAAGCCTCTAGTTCTATACCATGACAGGACACAGCTAACTCAGACCTGGAATACTTTTATAATAAATGTTCTATGACACCTGCTTTATGCATAGACAATCTTCTACAATATTTATATGGATTTTCAACTAGCCAAACAGTGACCTTTTGGGTATCAGAACATATAGGCTTCCTGTATGCAGTTATTTGTTTTTATACTATTTGAATGCATAAGTTATCTGCCAATGACACTGACTCTAGATTCAGCATAATATCAACCCATGTTTTTAACTGCATATTTAGTATCTGACCACTAACTTCTGTGGGCTGTCAGAAACTTTGGGAGATTAAAGCAAATGATTTAAGGATAAATCTTCTGGAGTAGCAGAATATACAGAGTGTTTCCCAACCTGGTATCTAGATGTCTTCAGTAAACTCTAGCCATGACAACAAGAGTCTTGAAGGTATGTATTTTATGTTACTTTGGAGGTCTGTGGAGTACATGAGGGATTGGTATTCTATTAGGAAACCAGAGAAACCTCATGATCACTGCCAAGAAAGCTCTTTGTTTCCTATTTGTTGCATAGTGTAAATGCACCCAAACACTTCTCAGTTCGTGTTAACTGAAAAAAACCCTACATACAAAACTACATACCTAACATTTCTGTGTTTATGGCGGGGGTTGGGGGGGGCGGTGAGGGGTGTTTATAATTTGGAGGGTGAAAGTGAGGATAATTTTTATTTTCTTCTTAGTGAATGTTTGTATTCTTGAAAGAATGACACCTTATTTATATATTGACAAAAAAACACTTTAAGAAATATGCCTCCCCAACTTGCCAGAATTTTATAACAGACAGATTGGGTTGGCATTACCTAAATCCAGGGCTCTGGCCAGTTTTAGCACCTTTAGAAGCATGGCAATCAGATGTTACGTCCTTCTTGATATGAGGCAATAGCATACAGCATCTACCCAAGAAATATTCTTTGTCACCCACCCTTGCTTTTTACCCCCAATCCCTGACACACACACACACACTAACTTTGAACAATTCAAGCCTCAAGATCTAATTGCCAGTTTATAGGAAATACAGGAGTTAGAGAAACAAGCTACAAGACTTTACCAGGAAGCAATCAACCTAATTCAGAATCATGTGGGTATTTTACATGATGAAGGATCTGTTTTCTTTAACAGAAGAAAAAAAAATGGCAGTAAGAAAAAGAATAGTNGAGTTAGACAAACGAGCTACAAGACTTTACCAGGAAGCAATCGACCTAATTCAGAATCATGTGGGTATTTTACATGATGAAGGATCTGTTTTCTTTAACAGAAGAAAAAAAAATGGCAGTAAGAAAAAGAATAGTGGTAAAGTTTAAAAGGGGTGATTTGGGAGAACGGCACTGAAACCTGTATAATATCATATATGAAACAAATCGCCAGTCCAGGTTTGATGCATGATACTGGATGCTTGGGGCTGGTGCCCTGAGACGACCCAGAAGAATGGTATGGGGAGGGAGGAGGGAGGGGGGTTCAGGATGGGGAACATGTGTATACCTGTGGCAGATTCATGTTGATGTATGGCAAAACCAATACAATATTGTAAAGTAATTAACCTCCAATTAAAATAAATAAATTTCTATTTTTAAAATTTTTTAAAAATAAAATAAAAGGGGTTTATGAAAGTTAATGATGAAATGCAACCTGTGGAACTTGTTTAGAACCTAATCCCAATAAACCAACTATATAAAGATCTTTTTTTAGGAATTGGGGAAATATGACTATCAAATGGAAATTGGATCTGTTAATAAATTAATGTGAAATGTTGATTGAGAAAGAAAAAACTGCCAAGAAAAATAAATGCCAACCTAGAACTGAATAGCTAATGAAACTGTTCTTTGAGAGGAAAGGTGAAAAAAGCTGTTTTCAGGCTAACAACCATCCTCTCCACAAATATATCACCACATTAATGTGAAAGTTAAGAGCTTGAGAGGATTAAATATTATCTCCCTTAAATCCCTAGTGGTTCAGACAGTAAAGAATCCACCTGTAATGCAAGAGACCCAGGTTTGATCCCTGGATTGGGAAGATTCCCTGAAAAAGTGAATGGCTACCTGCCTTTGACAGAATCCTAACTCAGACTTCAGCTTCCTCAACCTGTTTGCCACGGATAGGCAGGGATCCTGGAGCAGCAGCTAGAAGGTCAGGCCCACAATGGCAGAGCTTTTTGTGTTGTTCAATGATGTGTCCCAAGAATATAGAGTCGAGATCGGCACATAGTCAGTGCTCTGTATTTTGGGGTTGAGTTTTTAAATGTGCACCATAAATTTTTAAATTTGCACCACTGAATGCAAATGTGCATTCAAATCTGTACCATTTGTGCACCAATGGTGCCCCATTAATGTGCACCACTGAATTTTTAAATGTGCACATATGAAAAGAGAGACCATGAAAGCTAGCCTGGGGCTTCCAGCCCTCACTTAGCAAAGGAGATAATGGAGGAAAAACCACTGAGAGTTCTGTGCTTTTGTGCACAGGCCTATCCTGGAAAGCCCTTAGGATAAGACATATGGGCACATGGTGGGAAGAAAAGATATAAAAATGAAGGCTTTGTGTATTAATTGACTTGCTGAATAGACAATCTAGGCTGCCATACAGTATCTTATTCTTCCTTCTGGAGATGAGGGCAAGGAGTACAGGAGAAATTTCTTTAACATACTCCACTTTCAAGATTCCTTTTCATGAGATAGAGGTTCACAGTCAGTGAGTAGAGTGGTAAGATTCCTGCTTTGCTGGAAACATGGAGATCTGCAGCAATCAGTTTAAATAATGAGTGTGTTATAAGTTGGGTGGATAACCCAAATGGAAACACCTATCTCCTTCCTACAAAAATCTATGTCCTAGCCTGTATTATACCCATGGTGACAGAAGAAGGACTTAGTTACACATGTGTTTTGATTAATACCATATGCACATTCAACCTGCATCTGCAGACTCTTTAGCATACATCTGTAGTCCATCCAAGCCCATTTATTTATATTGAGATCTACAGATTTCATAGGGAAATCCACAGATATGTAGATCTCTTCTTAAAGAGCACCATCATACCCAATAAATTCGACTTGGGAAGTTTGACATGAAAACTCCTATGGGCTTAGGAGAAGGTCTGATTCTGGGTACAACTCAGTGTGCCAACAGTCTCTTTTTCAGCTTATCCTTGATATTTTAGCAATTTTAAGTTTCTCCCAATTTCCAAAACATCTCAAAGATGTTGGAAAGCAACCAATGTGAACTTGTTAAACATAAACACTCTTCCCTATTGATGGTATTTTGGTATTAACATCATGACCATAACAATGGCTGTAAATGCCATTAATTTTCATATGTATTTAATAGCTCAGTTTGTGCTAATTTAAAGGGGTAAAGGCTCTTTATAGGCTGGCACAACCCAACTAATCCTTCTACCTTGATTCTCCCAAGCTGTGCCAAAAGGAATTTTCATTTTAATGGGTGTGACACGAAATGATGAGGGAAGTGCCCTTCTGCAGTTCTTGGAATGTTTTTGTCATTAAGTTTCCATGAATGTCTTGATTGTACCATCATGTTAATAGTCTGCTCTGAATTAGGAGGAAATTTTATTTCATAACACTTGTCACCAAAGACAAGCACATCTCACCATCCATCCATAACATGTATAAACATATGAAAAATCAAATCCAGGTGTACTGTTAAACCTGAGATCCTCAGATGGAACAGGTTAGACTGGTAGAAGGAAGTTTTATAGGCTTTTGATATTCCTACTTTGTAAAGTGTAAATAAAAGTCCGCCATTTGACATAATTCTGCAAGTATGGTTAAGCCATTTTTAACAAACAAGAATCAATTTGGATGGGGGGAAAACAAATCCCATCAGATATTAAGACATAATATAAGGCTATGGTAATTAAATGTGTGTAAGTGCTCAGGAACAAAAAGATAAACCAGTTAAGTGGAGAACTCAGAAGTAAATGAAAAAAATTACAGTTTGAGAAAATGAATGTTATGTAAACAATGTTTCCAAAAGAAGTGAATAATCAGAAAATTAAAACCATACATGGATATAACTACCCCCAATAATTCTTTACTGTACACTCAGGTGATATTCAAAGATAATAAAATGTGTTCATTAGAAGTGATATCAGGAGAACCAAAAACAATGGCAGAAAAATGGGACCAATGGCAACCCACTCCAGTACTCTTGCCTGGAAAATCCCATGGACTGAGGAACCTGGTAGGCTGCAGTCCATGGGGTTGCTAAGAGTCAGGCATGACTGAGTGACTTCACTTTCACTTTTCACTTTCATGCATTGGAGAAGGAAATGGCAGCCCACTCCAGTATTTTTGCCTGGAGAATCCCAAGGACAGAGGAGCCTAGCAGGCTGCCATCTACGGGGTCGCACAGAGTCGTACATGACTGAAGCAACTTAGCAGCTGTAGCAGCAGCATAGATTCTTTTGATTGGTGACCTACATTTGGAGGCTGAGAGCCTTCTGAGTATCCTATGACAATAAAAAGCATGTAATATATCATTCAAACTGTGACACCCTGGAAAACAAAAGAGGCCTTATTACTAATTATCATGGGAGAACATATAATTCTGGACCTTCCTGGGAAACGCAGGATATACAGTCATCAAATTCATGCTCATATATATTCCAAGGACTTCATATTAATTCTAATATCCTTGGTAGCACTTATAATTTCCAAAGTTGCCCCTAGGGGTCTAGACCTAATTGGATGAGTCTGTACTTTCTGTTTTGGCCCAGAGAATGTGGAAGTATTTATTCCAGAATTACATCATTCTTTTCTTTCCCTCCATACTCTACTATCTTTTAAATTCTTTCAGTTTTTGGTTCTGACACACAGGTAGCAGCAATTGGAGTGCATTTCCTAGGTAGGAAGATGAACTCTTGATATCTTTGTTCAGTTCAGTTCAGTTCAGTCGCTCAGTCATGTCTGACTCTTTGTGACCCCATGAACCACAGCACACCAGGCCTCCCTGTACATCACAAACTCCCGGAGTCCACCCAAACCCATGTCCATTGAGTTGGTGATGTCTTCCAACCATCTCATCCTCTGTTGTTTCTCCTCCTGCCCTCAATCTTTCCCAGAATCAGGGTCTTCTCTAATGAGTCAGCTCTTCTCATGAGGTGGCCAAAGTATTGGAGTTTTAGCTTCAACATCAGTCCTTCCAATAAACACCCAGGACCGATCTCCTTTAGAATGGACTGGTTGGATCTCCTTGCAGTCCAAGGGACTCTCAAGAGTCTTCTCCAACACCACAGTTCAAAAGCATCAATTCTTCGGTGCTCAGCTTTCTTTATAGTCCAACTCTCACATCCATACATGACCACTGGAAAAACCACAGCCTTGACTAGACAGACTTTGTTGGCAAAGTAATGCCTTTGCTTTTTAATATGCTATCTAGGTTGGTCATAATTTTCCTTCCAAGGAGTAAACATTTTTTAATTTCATGGCTACAATCACCATCTGCAGTGATTTTGGAGCCCATAAAAATAAAGTCAGCCACCGCTTCCATTGTTTCCCCATCTATTTGCCATAAAGTAATGGGACCAATGCCATGATCTTCGTTTTCTGGATGTTGAGCTTTAAGCCAACTTTTTCACTCTCCTCTTTCACTATCATCAAGAGGCTTTTTAGCTCCTCTTCACTTGAGTGATGTCATCTGCATATCTGAGGTTATTGCTATTTCTCCCGACAATCTTGATTCCAGCTTGTGCTTCTTCCAGCCCAGCGTTTCTCATGATGTACTCTACATATAAGCTAAATAAGGAGGGTGATAATATACAGCCTTGACGTACTCCTTTTCCTATTTGGAAACAGTCTGTTGTTCCATGTCCAGTTCTAACTGTTGCTTCCTGACCTGCATATAGGTTTCTCAAGAGGCAGGTCAGGCAGTCTGGTATTCCCATGTCTTTCAGAGTGTTCCACAGTTGATTGTGATCCACACAGTCAAAGGCTTTGGCATAGTCAATAAAGAAGAAATAGATGTTTTTCTGGAACTGTCTTGCTTTATCAATGATCCAGCGGATGTTGGCAATTTGTTCTCTGGTTCCTCTGCCTTTTCTAAAACCAGCTTGAATATCTGGAAGTTCAGGGTTCACATATTGCTGATATTTTTGTAGCCTTCCCCAAAAAACTAGAAAGCTAGCATTTTCCAGAACCAAACCATTTCATCATGACTTGAGATGACCTGGCCAAAAATTAGTAACACACTGAATTTTCTAAATGTGCTATGTGATTCTATCATTTTCAGACCAAGACATTTAAAAGCTGGTAAGATGCCTGGACACATAATGAAGAAGGGAATGGAGCAAGTGGGGAATTAACGTTTCCTGAGCACCCAGAATATGCCTACACTGGGTTTCATGCATTCTAAAGATTGTCTCATGTCAATCATCCCAGGAACTCTGCGATAGGTGTCTTATACTCATTTTTAAGATGGAAACATTAAGCCTTGAAGATGGTAATTTGCCTAATATCACATAGCTCTAAAGAGGCAGCTAAAAGAGTATTTATTACCCTGTGCTATCCTACTTCCATCTGAGTTCCTTCATTTTGTTATTGGCTTCATTCTACTTAATGTTCCAAGTGATAATAATGGAAATCTCCTTTAAGACATAGCTATTGGAGGCACAATCAGTGGAGAGGAAAATGCTAAATCTCCCAGTGCTAGAAAGGCAGAAACACCATCTTGATCATTTAAAGGAAAGAAACTGCTTAAGGAAAAACTTACAAAATGTAGACCCTGTAGTTTTCTACACTGACAACAAACTTTTCAGTACTGTGGCTTCAGCATATGTTCCGAGTTCTCAGAAATCATCATGTTTCTGCTCACTCCTGAGAGTCTCTCTCACCCTGGTGGTGAGTCCTGTGCTTAAAAAGCCTATGCTCCCCTAGTGTCAGATGTGCTATTTACATATGACCACATTAGTTGCTTTGATTCTCAGTTTCCTGTACATCTGGCTGAAGAATGGCCGGATGGAAACTTGGGGTGGGGGAGATGCAGTTGTTCACCAGGCCATAGTACACAGTGGCTGCAGCATGCTGGATTATATACCAGGTTTTTAAACTGTATTCTAAAGATGACTTCACACAGTATCACCTCACGGGTGTTGAATTTGGAGTGCCCCTGAGTCAGGCTGAGAACTTCCTGTGTTTTGTTCCTGGTAGTTCATCTTCTCTGCTTCTGATAGTTCATCTCCACTTTTGGTCCACATCTCTCTCTCTCTTTCAGTCTCTTTCAATTAGACTATATCTATAAGAGATACACTGAACCTAAAACAAATGCCTACGGTTAAAAATTCTAGAAAATGTTGCACATATTGCACTAGACTTTTTTTAAAAAACACAGCTCCACTCCCTTGCAATAAACACTGGAAAATTTAGAAAGAAGCTTGTGAAAACTATTTTGAAAGGTATATAGGTTTGATTTTTTGGTGTGGGCATACATATATTTAAGTTAAGGATTATCCACTGTGCTCAGAAATTACAATAAACAGGATACTTGACAAGGATCATGGAACCATAGAATTGCATCACTGTTCATTAGGGAAAACAATGACCCTTATGATACTGTGCAGGTACAGATGACATTATCATTTATTCCAATTGCAAGCACAAATATGGAACAGACTAACTAATGAGTTGAGATGTCATCTGAATTTCCATGTGTTACATTTACAGCTCAGAATTGTAGCTTTACTGAATGGTGCCAAACCATTCTTACTTTATAATAGCATTAGTGACAATTTACTTGGATAATCCTATTTGTTTTCATTTATTTTAATGAGGTAGTTTGGGATGGTAACCTGCAGTGGAAAACTGAGGAACAGGTGACGGCATGATTCGAAATGCCTCTTAAATTGAAAGGTAATTAAAAACTAGACTAAATACTTAGATGCACAGTGGTTATCCAGCACTATGTATTTTACTCTAAAAACAGTGAGGCTAAAGTGCCAATTTTAAGAACCTAGGATTTTATTACCGTTTAAATTTTTCCTGCATGGATGAGTGGATAATAAAGACTAATTTGCTGCATTTTTGTGGCCTGTTTCCACATGTTGTATTTCCCAGTGATGCTTTCTTTATGGAAAAGAGTGTGCTGGGCACAACACATTTTTTTCCATGCAGTGATCATATGTCTATGATTCACTAAATCCTTCAAGATATACACATAGTCAGTGGTGATGCAGATGGCTAACAGGTATGGATATTTGCCAAGCCTTTAGGTGTACCAGCTTATAAAAGAGGTTTCTAACAATGAAAACTTCAATTATGTCACTTAAACCCATCGATCTTTTCCCCTTGCCTAATGCTATAAATCTTTTGGATCTCTTATTTCTATAGCATTTGATGCGTGGCGTGAAAAGAACTCTTCTGATCCTTTAATTTTCCATAGAGACCAAGAATGAGAAAATGGAACATCTGTAAGTCCCTATCAATTAAAAATGAAAAGTCTTTCCTCATTCCATCTTATCAAAGGCTAACTCAACTAGTAAGCAGACCTCTCACATATTTCTGGAGCACAGGATAAGAACTCATACTGAACAGTGTCTTTTAGTTCCAGGTAGTAAAGAATAACAAGATATTCCCCTCAAAGAGCACCATTCTTAGGTCAACTCCAGGCAGGCCTTGTAAGAGCTAGTTAATGTGCAAGTGAAAGAAATGTGAGGTAGAGAAAAGAACCCCTAATTTATCGCAGTCTAGGACCAGCAACGTCCCTGGTGGCTCAGACAGTAAAGCTTCTGCCTACAATGTGGGAGACCTGGGTTCAATCCCTGGGTTAGGAAGATCTCCTGGAGAAGGAAATGGCAACCCACTCCAGTATTCTTTCCTGGAAACCCCCATGGACGGAGGAGCCTGGTCGGCTACAGTCCATGGGGTCGCAAAGAGTTGGACACGACTGAGCGACTTCACTCACGCACTCACTCACTCACTCAGGACCAGCCAAGAGACAAACTATACCAACAGAGAGAATTTAATATAAAGAATACAAGAAATTATTTACTAGGTACTGAGTTAAGATGCACAAAGGAAACACCAAGTTGTCATGGAAATAGGATACAGTTATCACCTGTAGGATTGGAGAAGAAAAGAAAGAGATGGAAAATTTTTAAAACCAAATGCTTAGAGGAAAGCCCCAGTGGATCCTTCACTCAGGTGTCTGAGGCAGGAGCACAGCTTTAAGGGTGCTGGACCTCAGGCCTTAGAGGGTGGGCCCTGTGGAGGTACCTTCCACAGGGAGGGGCAGCTGGCAGATGATGGTATATCTAAGGGCAGTGGAAGGGCCTCTGGGGTTGACTAAGTCAACCAGCTGAGATGCTGCCAGCTGAGACAATGTCTCTGAGGGGCTACTGTGAGACTGGTTCTGCAAGTTTGGGAAACACTGCCAACTGGTATGAAGTTTTGTGACTGGAACCAACCAGCTGAAGAAGTGTTGCTGGGAGATACAGAAAGGAACAACCAGCAAAACTGGCCTCAGAGGTAACAGGAAGATAAAGAAACTTTCTCCTCCTCCAGGCCTGCAGCTTCCCTCTAGCATTCCCTACGTGGGTGCTCACTGGTGTCTGACTCTTTGCAACCCCAGGGACTGTAGCCTGCCAGGCTCTTCTGTCCATGAGATTTCTCCAGCCAAGAATACTGGAGTGGGTTGCCATTTCCTCCTCCAGAGTAGGTAGAACCTAATCAAGAGCTAGCAATGAGAAATAATGTGTTTTGAGGAGATCCAGCATCCCAAAGCAAATTATAGAAGTAGAAGGATGAGTTTGGTGCTTAGAGACAATAGCTTCGCTATTGGCCTTCTTGCCTGTGCTGACTTGATTTAGATAACAGAATGAGAAAGCCCACCTGTTTCTCTTACTTTAAGTTTTATTTTTTAAAGTGTGCAACCTGACCATTTACATAGGTTTTTCTTCTGAAGTGTAGAGTGCTCTGCAACTGTCTCCTAATGGGAAAGCAGAACACCAGTTGGGTCTTGCGGGTGTTAGGGACTTTAGCTGCTGAAAATGAATATTTGATTCATGTAAAGAATGATCAATCTGCGGCCACTTGGTATACGGCGAGCAGCTTGAAAACCCCTGGAGGCCGGCTTATGTAGCAGCCTTCTCACAATAGAAAACACGGAAGCAGCACAGAGTGGTACTGTTTTCCAGTGTTTCTCCTGGAGAAGTTGGTCTGCCATCTGGCAATAGAAGAGATGTGCAAGTATTCCTAGAAATAACAATTTGCCCGTGTGCTGGCACTGCCACACTGGAGGAGGCCCCTTTGTGAAGGGCAGGTATCAGTTTCTATCCTGTAAGCCTCCCAGGGCGGGGAGTTCCCCAGAAGAACTGGGAAAGAATTAGGTCTCAGTCTATACCTCAAACTTGCTTTTGAAGCAGGTTCCTAACAGGAATGTCACAATAGATATTTTAAGTGATGCTTCATTCAGTAAATTAATTGGTATAAGAACACTGGGTGAGATTTATTTGCATGAGAAAGGTAACTGGGCATGGAAAATTTCAACCTGAGAATATTTGCAAAGCAGATAAGTAACATCACACACCCCAAAATGAGGCCAGCCCTCTGGTAACAGGACAGCATGAGCACTGTTCTATTTACTTTGGGATGGAGGAGAGTGAGAGATTTTGTATGTCAGGTCCGATAAAACTCGATTTCCTCTGTAGTAGAGTTGGTCCAAATTGTGTATTTATTCTTGCATAGACACTCTCCTTAAGACTCTCCCTTAAGTTGAAGAGTTCAGATTACTAGTCATCCTCAGAACAAACCTGGGAGAAAGCAGAGCATTGAAACAGAGGCCATCTGTATTCCTGTTGTCTGGTAAAGCACCTAGAGCAATCACAAAATATCCCCAGGCTCAGGTTGCTGTTCAAGGATGGTGCAAGATCACCAGACTTCATATTCAAATAACCATCCAAGGATGCCTCACCTGCTCGCCCCCCAGCCAGACAAAGGGGAACTTGGTGAGACTCTCTTGGGGGTACAGGGTGAACAGGGTGACTTGAATTCTGTTAGCCTGGACAGAGTAAAGTAGACCAATACATTCAATAACAATAGGAGGTCCTGAGAGCCTGTCTTAGACCAAATGCATTAATAAATGAACAGATCTGTAACTAACCTTCCCACCAACATTAACCACACCAAAAGCAAGCCAAACCCAGGCTTCTCATAATTGGTTCTTGTTCCGACACAAGAGTGAGAAGAGCCATTTGCTGTGGCCAACGGTTACTATCGCTCTCCTCTGTAGAAAGCCACTGTCTTCGAAGAGCTTACTAAGGGTCTCCACTAAAGTACAAAAAAACAGGGGTAAAACTGGTTTCCTCTCAAGCTATGACTCAACGTTGGTCACCACACTTCCACTTGGGCCTATTAACATTCAGTGGCCAGAATGTCACTCTTCTTAATCGGCTGCTCTAGCAAACAACAGCCCTGCTGCCTTGCAGTCATACAGAAAGCCACAAGAATATTTCCTTTTGACTCTCTTCTCTCCACATCAGACCCACAAGTCAAGCTAATGCTGAGATCTATCTTCTCACAATCTACTAGAAAGTGGCCTGCCTTGACTTGCTTATCCTGCTAAAATGAGAAGCAAGAAATAAACAACTTCATGTGAATTATAAATAGAGGGCACAGGTTATTGAGCCTGCCTGTACCCTAGTCTGATGAAAACTCAGGAAAGCATTCTGCTCCATCTTGACCTGAGTTGGGAGCAATTAGCACCAGAGAGAAATTAGCACCAGAACAAGAAATAGCACCAGAGAAATTAGCACCAGAACAAGCAACGTGGATCCACGCAGAAGCCAGGATCCCCATGAGCACTCCTGAACTTCAGGACTTGGGGGATGGGTCAGAGAAAACTAAAGCTCTTGTTTTCTTTTCTCCATCTATCCTGGAGGTCAGGAAAAAAACATTAGCAGGTTCTGAAGGTCCACTCTTTACACGTGACCTCTACTGTGCTCATAAGCACATTAATAATTTCACGGTGTTCCTTGGCTTTGAGATTTTATTATCATTACTGTTGTTAGTATTATTTATAATTACAGTAATAATAAAATACTAGCTAAGATTTATTGTGCCAAGTACTATGATAAGCATTTAAATATTTTATCTCCTTTGAACTTCACAACTACCAGCTGCATGAGATACTAAGACTATTCTCAATTAAAAATTAGGAGCCTGAGGCATGAAGAGGTGAACTCAGAGATCGCAACTGCTAAAGAATGGCAAAACTGAGCTCAGTAGTAAGCCCAGTGCCCCAGAGTCCATTCTATTATCCACTTCAGGTCAGTCCATGCCTCTTAAAAACAGTGAACTGTTTATATCCTCAGCAAACCCAAATGCTTAGCTCCAAAAGCCAAACAAAAATAACTGTTAAAATACACTTTTGGTTTCTCTGATGGTGCCTCTCAGGATTATTAAATTCAATCATTTGTCCCTTTGTTCCAGTAGTTTCTTTGTCTCTTGGGGAGCATTTCTCTCACACTTCCCCTGATTTCTTCACATGCCCTCATCTCAGCTCATCCTTACCCAGGCTGTCTGAATTCTACTCAGTCTCAAAGATGTAACTCAACTTCCTCCTCTCCCCAAAAGGCTTCTCTAACTACTTTTAGCTCCCACCTTTGAACACCTATAAAATATTTATACCAGTTACTTGGCATTTATGTTTTATTTCTTAACAGTTAGTTCTGGTGGAGAATAATCCATCTTCAGGCTGAATTCACTATGCCCCATTTTTTTCATTGATTATTTGTAATCCTTGAAGGCAGAGATCCTATATTAAAATATCTTAATNACTAAAGTACAAAAAAACAGGGGTAAAACTGGTTTCCTCTCAAGCTATGACTCAACGTTGGTCACCACACTTCCACTTGGGCCTATTAACATTCAGTGGCCAGAATGTCACTCTTCTTAATCGGCTGCTCTAGCAAACAACAGCCCTGCTGCCTTGCAGTCATACAGAAAGCCACAAGAATATTTCCTTTTGACTCTCTTCTCTCCACATCAGACCCACAAGTCAAGCTAATGCTGAGATCTATCTTCTCACAATCTACTAGAAAGTGGCCTGCCTTGACTTGCTTATCCTGCTAAAATGAGAAGCAAGAAATAAACAACTTCATGTGAATTATAAATAGAGGGCACAGGTTATTGAGCCTGCCTGTACCCTAGTCTGATGAAAACTCAGGAAAGCATTCTGCTCCATCTTGACCTGAGTTGGGAGCAATTAGCACCAGAGAGAAATTAGCACCAGAACAAGAAATAGCACCAGAGAAATTAGCACCAGAACAAGCAACGTGGATCCACGCAGAAGCCAGGATCCCCATGAGCACTCCTGAACTTCAGGACTTGGGGGATGGGTCAGAGAAAACTAAAGCTCTTGTTTTCTTTTCTCCATCTATCCTGGAGGTCAGGAAAAAAACATTAGCAGGTTCTGAAGGTCCACTCTTTACACGTGACCTCTACTGTGCTCATAAGCACATTAATAATTTCACGGTGTTCCTTGGCTTTGAGATTTTATTATCATTACTGTTGTTAGTATTATTTATAATTACAGTAATAATAAAATACTAGCTAAGATTTATTGTGCCAAGTACTATGATAAGCATTTAAATATTTTATCTCCTTTGAACTTCACAACTACCAGCTGCATGAGATACTAAGACTATTCTCAATTAAAAATTAGGAGCCTGAGGCATGAAGAGGTGAACTCAGAGATCGCAACTGCTAAAGAATGGCAAAACTGAGCTCAGTAGTAAGCCCAGTGCCCCAGAGTCCATTCTATTATCCACTTCAGGTCAGTCCATGCCTCTTAAAAACAGTGAACTGTTTATATCCTCAGCAAACCCAAATGCTTAGCTCCAAAAGCCAAACAAAAATAACTGTTAAAATACACTTTTGGTTTCTCTGATGGTGCCTCTCAGGATTATTAAATTCAATCATTTGTCCCTTTGTTCCAGTAGTTTCTTTGTCTCTTGGGGAGCATTTCTCTCACACTTCCCCTGATTTCTTCACATGCCCTCATCTCAGCTCATCCTTACCCAGGCTGTCTGAATTCTACTCAGTCTCAAAGATGTAACTCAGCTTCCTCCTCTCCCCAAAAGGCTTCTCTAACTACTTTTAGCTCCCACCTTTGAACGCCTATAAAATATTTATACCAGTTACTTGGCATTTATGTTTTATTTCTTAACAGTTAGTTCTGGTGGAGAATAATCCATCTTCAGGCTGAATTCACTATGCCCCATTTTTTTCATTGATTATTTGTAATCCTTGAAGGCAGAGATCCTATATTAAAATATCTTAATCTCTCCAAACCCAGTAAGCTCAGATACTCAATAAATGACCCCTGAGAGACAGCTGGGTTAGAAAGCCTATTTCAGGCTGGAATTTGAAACAGGCAGGGTGGGTAGAGAAGGAAGCTAACCTATCTTCCCAGATCTCTGGTGAGTACTGTGGAGTGCAATACAAGAACAGTATGAAGAATCTCTTCAGGGTCAGAAAACAATCCTCTGATGCCCCAGTTCTGGGCAGTCCATGTCCCAAAGTTTTTCACATTGTCCACTCAAACTTTTAAATTCTGAACTAAAAGCATGCAGTGTGTCAGACCCTGAAAAACAACACTAACTTTTACTTACCAGTTTCACTTACCTTCACACCTGTGGTTTGCAAGGTGTCAAATTGCCTCTGAAGCCTTTTTGCAAAGCTTTATCCCCCTCCTTTTATCACTCTGCCAGTCATCCCTGTCAACAATGACAGCCTCCTTTGTCAAACAGAAGCCACTTGAGCTATCAGTTTTCATGAGCATTTGAGTTGGGATAAGCCCTGCTCCCTATAAAACCGTTTTCCTTCTAGGAATGGCTGGTTCCTTTTTATTTAAGGTTTCTGAAACTTCTCTAATTAAAGCCTCCTGCCTGGATGATTTCTCATGGTTTTATCAAGGTCTCTCACAGCTAAAAAGATTTGGTAAAACTTCATTTTCTCTAGTTCGTGCAATGAAAACGTTTGGTGTGTTACTTTTTCCCCCCAAACTGTACATGTTGTCTCTGAAAGTTTCATGTGGCCTGGAAAGGGATATCTCCCCTAGGATAAGTTTTCAAATTACTTTTTGTTTTCAATAACATGTGCTTCTTTACCCCTTCCATTTCCTGTCTAGAGCCCATCCTCACCACACGAAGAGAAATCACAGAAGTGATACACTCAGGTGACTTAGGATCATCCAAAGAAGCTCTAAAATCAGATCTCTTTTCTCTCAGGGATGTGGTCTTCACCTGACTAAAATTAATGCAAAGGACTCAGGTGACTGGAGTAGTCAGATGTGTGGACCAAAGTATTTTTATTGACCCAGTGCTTCTGAATGTTCATGTCAAGGTATAAAAGATAGTAGTTCATCTTAAAGGAAATGGTTAGAAACATTGCCTTTCTTTCTTATCTTCTGATTCTGCTGAAATCAGCTAATGGCAACACAGAAATCCTAAAGCTCTGATTTCCTTTCCAAAGCACAGAACTATCACTCCTAAGAAAGATCATGAAGTCCTGCATCAATACAATACCAGCAAACAGCCTTGGGCAAATTACTTAGCTTACCCATATTAGTTTTTTCAAATGTAAAAAACAGATTTTGCCCCAATTTTCCCACAGAGATTCTGTGAAAATTGACTGAGTTAATATATAAAAATACTTTATAAACTTTAAAGCTTGTATATAAATGCTACATAATATAATTATTCTAATTTTATTTCCCATTATTAAACTTGATATCCTCACTTCAGTTGTTCAGTCCTGTCCAACTCTTTGTGACTCCATGGACTGCGGCATGCCAGCCCTCTTTGTCCAGCACCAACTTCCAGAGCCTACTCAAACTCATGTCCATTGAGTCGCTGATGCTATCCAACCATCTCATCCTCTGTTGTCCCCTTCTCCTCCCACCTTCAAACTTTGCCAGCATCTGGGTGTTTTCCAATAAGTCAGTTCTTTGCATCAGGTGACCAATGTATTGGAGTTTCAGCTTCAACATCAGTCATTCCAATGAATATTCAGGACTGATTTCCTTTAGGCTGGACTGGTTGGATCTCACTGCTGTCCAACGGATTCTCAAGAGTCTTCTCCAACACCACAGTTCAAAAGCGTCAATTCTTTGGTGCTCAGCTTTGCTTATAGTCCAATTCTCACATCCATACATGACCACTGGAAAAACCATAGCCTTGACTAGACGGACCTTAGTCGGCAAAGTAATGTCTCTGCTTTTTAATATGCTATCTAGGTTGGTCATAACTTTTCTTCCAAGGAGTAAGTGTCTTTTAATTTCATGACTGCAGTCACCATCTGCAGCGATTTTGGAGCCCCCCAAAATAAAGTCTATCACTGTTTCCATTGTTTCTCCATCTATTTGCCATGAAGTGATGAAACCAGATGCCATGATCTTAGTTTTCTGAATGTTGAGCTTTAAGCCAACTTTTTCACTCTCCTCTTTCATTTTCATTAAGAGGCTCTTTAGTTCTTCTTCACTTTCTGCCATAAGGGTGGTGTTATCTGCATATCTGAGGTTATTGATATTTTTCCCAACAATCATGATTCCAGCTTGTGCTTCATCCAGCCCAGCATTTCTCATGATGTACTCTGCATATAAGTTAAATAAGCAGGGTGACAATGTACAGCCTTGACATACTCCTTTCCTATTTGGAATCAGTCTGTTTTTCCATGTCCAGCTCTAACTGTTGCTTCCTAACCTGAATACAGATTTCCCAAGAGGCAGGTTAGGTGGTCTGGTATTCCCATTTCTTTAAGAATTTTCCAGAGTTTGTTGTGGTCCAGACAGTCAAAGGTTTTGGCATAGTCAGTAAAGGCGAAGTAGATGTTTTTCCAGAACTTTCTTGCTTTTTTGATGATCCAACAGATGTTGGCAATTTGATCTCTGGTTCCTCTGGCTTTTCTAAAACAAGCTTGAACATTTGGAAGGTCATGGTCCATGTACTGTTGAAGCCTGGCTTGGAGAATTTTGAGCATTACTTTGCTAGAGTGTGAGATGAGTGCAATTGTGTGGTAGTTTGAGCATTCTCTGGCATTGCCTTTCTTTGGGATTGGAATGAAGACTGACCTCTTCCAGTCCTGTGATCACTGCTGAACTATGTATGGACAGAGGTTCATGACATTGTAGAGGAGACAGGGATCAAGACCATCCCCAAGAAAAAGAAATGCAAAAAACCAAAATGACTGTCTGTGGAGGCCTTACAAATACCTGTGAAAAGAAGAAAGGTGAAAAGCAAAAGAGAAAAGGAAAGATATACCTATTTGAATGCAGAGTTCCAAAGAATAGCAAGAAGAGATAAGAAAGCCTTCCTCAGTGATCACTGCAAAGAAATAGAAGAAAACAATAAAATAGGAAAAACTAGAGATCTCTTGAAGAATATGAGAGATACCAAGCGAACATTTCATGCAAAGACAGGCTCATTAAAGGACAGAAATGGTATGGACCTAACTAAAGCGGAAGAGGTGGCAAGAATACACAGAAGAACCATAGAGAAAAGATCTTCATGACCCAGATGGTATAGTCACTCACCTAGAGCTAGACATCCTGGAATGCAAAGCCAAGTGGGCCTTAGGAAGCATCACTATGAACAAAACTAGTGGTGGAGATGGAATCCAGTTGAGCTGTTTCAAATTGTAAAAGATGATGCTGTGAAGGCGTTGCATTCAATATGCCAGCAAATTTGGAAAACTCAGCAGTGGCCACAGGACTGGAAAAGGTCAGTTTTCATTCCAGCCTTGATATCCTGCCATTTCTCAAATCCATGTTTTCAATGTACCAATCGCTCTTCTCTGGAATATTGAAACATTTCTATTTTGGATTCTGAATTCCATTTCTAATCCTCTGCAAAATAAAACTGAGTAAAAACTCAGCTTTCCTGACTACTTCTGGATAAATATATTCAGGCATTCTGTGCTTTACATTTTTTAAACAAATAACTAAAGGAGCTAGTTTTCTTTTGAGAACTTTTTAAACATTAATTTTTAAAATTATTTTTTAACAAAAAAAAAATGTGATGGTGCCATTATTTTGAAGTACACCAAAAGAACAATTGTATTTTGCTTAGAGGGCTCTTTTGAGGACTATATTTAAATTTCAATATATTTGTATTTATTTATTGACTTAGTGACTAAGCACAACAATTTAAATAAGAAAGATCACAAATGCCAGCAAAAAAAGAAAACATCTCAAAAGTCTTTAGATACATATTACAGGTTTTGTTTTTTGGTCTTTTTAAAAAATTGAGGTCTAGTTGATGTATGATGTTTGTTTCATGTGTGCTACACAGTGGCTCACAATTTTTAAAGGCTATACTCCATTTATAGTTATTATAATATACTGGCTGTAATCCCTGTGTTGTACTATATATCCTTGTAACTTACTTACTTTATACATAGTAGTTTGTACCTCTTAATCCTCTACCCCTATCTTGTTCCTCCTGCCTTTCCTCTCCCCACTGGTAACCACTAGTATATTTTCTATGTCTGTGAGTTTCCTTTTTGTTACATTTATTAGCTTGTTTTATTTTTTAGGTTCCACATAAATGTGATATCATACAGTATATGCCTTTCTCTATCTGACTAATTTCACTTGGCATAATACATTCGAAGTCCATCCATGCTGTTGCAAATGGCTAGACTTTATTCTTTTTTTTTTTTAAAGGCTGAGTAGTATTCTCTTGAATATTTTAAAAAAATATTCTGTGTCCACACACAAAAAAAAGATGGAAACCTCTTTACATTTGATTCTGAGTGTATGGGAGTTCTCAATAATAATTCATATTATACTGTTACCACATCAACATCTGCAGACCTTAAGAAACATTATAGATGCTGTTACCTCAGTCATTGCTTCTATGTATTATTATATATTTTTTAGAGCTAAAAAATTGATCCAAGAATTTTGCAAAAGCCATCCTACTATCACATTCAAAAGCCCAAAAGTAAATGATAAAATGCTGATGCTGTGGTTAGAAGGAGGGAGATGTGAACTTAGAAAAGCAAAATTGGGAACAGAACACTGTGACTAGATTCCATTACTCTTACTTGGTAACATCTGAAAAACATAACTTTCACAGTGCATTTTTCTCACCATTTACTGGCATTTCAATTTAATAGAGTAGCCATTCTTGAATCAGCAAGAATAGCACACTACCTTCTTAAACATCATTAATTATCTTCCAAAAATATTTAATTAAATGATTAGGACTAATGAGACTCTCCTAGTGCTGAAATGAACAATTTATATGACTCAATCATTTAGTTTTATAGAAAGAAAAAAATCCAGACAACATAAACAAAGGATTAACTGCTTCCTGAACTCTTTAATTGATGATTTTGGCATTATATAGATAGAGTTTCATTTAGAACTGACCCTGGGATAAAACCAGAAATCAACTCGACCGTTAATACTTGTTAACAAGGATGATTCATTCTTAGTTAGTTGATGCAAAACAGTTTAAGGGGTGGAGGCATTGTTAATCAGACCTTTAAAGAACTCAAGAAGAGAAAACCGTGAAGTAGGCAAAGCTTCAGAAATTGAGATGAGCTGTGGTCCAGAAACAGTTTTGCCAAGCAAAATATTTTCTTGTAAATTGAATTGTCATTTCAAATGTAAAAGTGTTGGCCTTTAATTAGGGAAATAAAACTGTTTGAATAGATAAGAATTTTAACAACAAAGTGTTGCCTCCTAAGCCAACTACCTGTGCTAGATATATAGAAATAATCTATTTATTTTCTTATGATTGGACCATATCTAACCTGGTGGTGCAGTGGTAAAGAATCCGCCTACCAATACAGGAGACACTGTTCCATCCCTGGGTCAGGAAGATCCTCTGGAGGATGAAATGGCAACCCACTCCAGTATTCTTGCCAGGAGAATCCCATAGACAGAGGAGCCTGGTGGGCTACGATCCATGGGGTCANCTAGATATATAGCAATATCTATTTATTTTCTTATGATTGGACCATATCTAACCTGGTGGTGCAGTGGTAAAGAATCTGCCTACCAATACAGGAGACACTGTTTCATCCCTGGGTCAGGAAGATCCTCTGGAGGACAAAATGGCAACCCACTCCAGTATTCTTGCCAGGAGAATCCCATAGACAGAGGAGCCTGGTGGGCTACGATCCATGGGGTCACAAAGAGTCAGACATGACTGAGCATGCACACACTAAACTATAGGAAATTGCTCTGGTGCAAGTAGAGAAAAGTGGGGAATTTTCATATAACACAAAACAACAGGTGAAAACCATGTTTCCTCTTGTAACACAAGAAAGAAGCTACTCTCTAATGTACAGTGAGAAATGAGAACTACTACAGGAGGGAAACAATGACTTAGATCTGGAACTTAAACATTGGTTGTATAATCATGCATCTTGACCCAAAAAAAGAGAAGTTAAAAGTAAAAATAGCTGGGTGGAGTACACCTCTTTTATTAAAAACAATCCTGAAGGCAACTGAATCATAGTTTACACATTTTAATTAGTTTGAATTAGAAAACACATTCTTCAAGGCCAATTATTTCTGACTCAATTGTTTACTTACTTACTATGAAAGTGACCCATGGAGTCTTGGTTGAGCCAAGATATTCTGAAAAGCTTTGGCTGATAAATGTTAGGGCACTTTATAATGAAGTTCATTCTAAGACAGCGTAATGACATCAGATAAATAATTCAGTACATATGAAGGCATTCTGAGTAACAATGTTTTGCCTAAATATTTAATTTAATAATTAATTGCCTGATCATTTAATATCTAGGTGACTTACTCTTTTCCTGTAAGCATTACTCATAAGGTGTTCATTTTTACATCATTTTTGAGAGGAGGGTTAAGTATAATTAGTCACTGAGACTAAAGTTAATTTCACAGATTCACTCTTCAAAATACAAGGCTGAAAGAGGGAAGAGACTAGAGGTCAACAACAATAGCAAGTAAGTCATTTCTTTTTTGTTTAGAGATGAGAAGGAAGAAAAAATTTGAATAGGAAGAATCTGGAGAAGATGAAGGTCTATGGAAGAAAAGACAGGATAAGTAAACATCACAAAATGAGAATAGATAGATTTGTTTCAGCAGAAAGTAAAACCTGTAAGTTCTAATGATGCTCTGAATCTTTTATTCTGCTTTATAATTCAGGTTAGTCCCTGAAAAGAAATACTTTTAAAGAACTCAGGGTATTACTCCAACTCTGATTTCCCAAATATAGAGAAAATTGTCTTGTCTTTTATTAGAAGCTTAAAATATTGCCTGGATATGCAGGATTATTCGTTTCAGAGGTTGTTTCAGAAGCAAAAAAAAAAAATGATAAGCATCTGCACAGTGATCTGGGACCCATGTGGACACCCTTTGTTCTTTCCACACAACCATACATGAGCGTACTAAACATCCCCATCAGTAACAGAGCTTTCCTGTGGCCCTGATCCACTATGGGTAGAAAGATTTAGTCTGTCTGAGATGAATGGTAGCATTTAGGTCAGATGGATATCATTCTGGGGTATGTGTGGTAAAAATGAGAATGTAACACATACTCAGTTTCCTTCAGGAGTCAGTTGATCCCAGGCTCAGAGGAGGCCCCTTACTGTCCCACAAAAATGAGATAGTTCATCACTACCTGTGGGAGGAGTCTCTCTCCTCTCAGTCACCACAATGGGCCTGCTCCGAAGACCCTGGTACCAAAGGACAAGGGAGTTACCATTCTCCTAAGCCTTAGAGCCCTGCTGAGATATGGGAGAGAGGAGGGGTGGGGTAGTAACAACTTGGATGGAGTGGAGGCTTTCTCTCCGAGGAGATCGCTTGAATACAGCAGGAACAGTTTTACCCAATTAATTAATAACAGAGCATCAAGAAAAAACACCATAAGACCTGAGTCCACTCATGTGTCCTAGGTCAGATAATTAAGTCATATAATGTGGTTATACTAATATAGAGAGTAGCATGTTTTTAAAATAGAGATATAGTTCATGTACAATAAAATGTACTTGTAAGTGTATAGCTGAGTGGGGTTTTAAAAAGTATATTCACAAGGTTATGCAGTCATCAGCATTATTTAATTGGACAACATTTTCATCACCGCCCAAGGGGATCTCTTCCCTATTAGTAGTCACTCCTATGCCCTCCTCCCTTCAGCCCTTAGCAACCACTAAGGAACTTTTTGTCACTATGGTTATGCCTATTCTGGATATTTCATATAAACATAATTGTTAAATACATTGCATTTTGTGTCTGTCATCTTTCACTAAGCATGTCTTCAAGATTCATCCATATTGTGAAGTGAATCAATAGTTCATTTTTTTAATTGCATAATAATATTCCATTGTATGGGCATACCACATTCTGTTAATACATTCATCAGCTGCTGGATGTTTGGGTTGTTTCCACTTTTTGGTTATTATGAATAACATTGCTATGAACATTGATGTATAAATTTTATGTGAATATATATTTTCAGTTTTCTTGGGTATATAGCTAGAAATGCAATGTTGCATCCTATGATAACTCTATGATTTAACTTCTTGAAGAAATGCTGAAATCTTTTCTAAAATGGCTCTACCATTTTACATTTTCATCAGTAACATTTGAGGGTTCCAATTTCTCCACATCCTCCCAACACTTGTTATTTTCCACTTCTTTCATTATAGCTACTCTAGTGGGTGTGAAGTGGTATCTCATAGTGGTTTTATTTGCATTTCTCTAATGACTAATGATGCTGAGTATCATTTTATGTTCTTATTGAGCATTTGTATATTTTCTTTGGAGAAATATCTATTCAAATGCTTTGCCCACTTTTAAATTGAGCTGTTTATCTTGTTTTCTTGAATTATGATAATTCTTTGCATATTGTGGATAATAAACACTAGTCAGATATATGATTTAATTTTCTGAATGTTTATGGGCAGTCTTTATACTTTATTGGTAGCATCCTCTGACACACAAAACTTGTCAGTTTTGATAAAGTCCAGTGTATCTATATTTTCTTTGATTGCTATGGTTTTGATGTTATAACTAAGAAACCATTGCCAAATTCAATGTCATGAAGACTTACTCTATGTTTTCTTTAAGAATTTTATTGTTTTAACATTGACATTTAAGTCTTAATTGATTTTGAGTTAATTATTGTATATGATGTGAGGCAGGAGTCCACCTTTATCCTTTTGCATGTGAATATACAATTGTCACAGCAATGTTTGTAGAAGACTATCTTTCCCCATTGAATGATTTTGTCATCCTAAGATCAGTTGACCATATATGTATGGGCTAATTTCTGGACTCTCAGTTCTATTCCACTGACCTATATATCTAACCTTATAGAAGAAACATACTGTCTTGAATACTGTAACTTTGTAATAAGTTCAAAACAAGAAAGTGTGAGTTTTCTTGATTTGTTTTTCTTTCTCAAGGTTGTTTTGGCTATCTAGACTCCTGCACTTTCATGTGAATTTTAGAATCAATTTGTCAATCTTTTCCAAAAAGGCAGGTAGGATTTTAATACAGATTTAATTGAATCAACATTCAGAAAACAAAGATCATGACATCTGGTCCCATCACTTCATGAGAAGTAGATGGGGAAACAGTGGAAACAGTGTCAGACTTTATTTTTGGGGGGCTCCAAAATCACTGCAGATGGTGACTGCAGCCATGAAATTAAAAGATGCTACTCCTTGGAAGGAAAGTTATGACCAACCTAAATAGCATATTGAAAAGCAGAGACATTACTTTGTCAACAAAGGTCCGTCTAGTCAAGGCTATGGTTTTTCCTGTGGTC